>OLKM01001872.1:0-27500 GCA_900291075.1 Melanogrammus aeglefinus
TCCTTGGACAAACGTTTCTCTGCATACGCTTTGTTGATTTGGCAGACTTGGCCTTTTCTTCCTTGAAAGGCAATGGCATTTCTTAGTGTCCATTAGGCTTCTGCTTGATGCCTCAATTAATCTTTTGCCAAAAAACTTGATGTCTTCTTGTGCCATTGAAAATTCTTCACTGGTCCTCTCAGGGAAATCTGACTCAAAGACTTTGATTATGTCTGCTGGAGTCATCATTTCTTTGACTTGGGTCCTGCAAACAAAATGGACTTCAGATTTGAGTTCAACTGAAGACATGATTGCTGGTATGACTTGCTTTGTGATGATACGGTGACTCATGCCTATTTCATCGTCATGTTCAAGGCCAGCATTGCTGTAGCCAATGATGCTCCAACCCAACGCAGACTTGAGCGAGTATGGCTGGTCCTCACTACCACTAATGACGTCTCTGTGGAGAAGGGCTTGGGGGCAGTTATAGCATATCAACAATCCTGCTACACAGTCAAACTCTGGAGACCATAACTTTGCAGTTGTACTTGTGGGTATATGAGGTCTATTTGCTGATTCCCTGGTATAAATTGGTGGGAGTTTAATTATATTTTCAGAGTTAATGCCTCTTACTTGTAGACCACTCAAACTTTGGCTGGATATGACCTTTGTGATTGACGTTATCGTTGACACTGTCAGTTTCACTGGCTCCTTCTTGACATTCAATGCCTTCGACTGTATCCTTTAATATGAGTGTCAAGCAAGGCATACACTAGAACTTCTTTGTCTGGTTCAGCTAATGTGGAGACATAAACTGGAGATGAGTGGTAGTTTTCTCCTGAACGACTCTATTGGAGGTAGCTTGCTTTGACTTTTGTGTACGTGGCGTTGTGGACACTTTAATTTTGGCTTCCTTGGTTTCATTAGATTTTTCATTGACGGTTTCTCTTCTTTTTAGCTTCCTTGGTTTCATTAGATTGTTCATGTTCGATTTCTCTTCTTTGTCCTTGGTTATACACTCATCGATCTTGATGCAAGCATTTAGGTTGGTTTCGTCCACATGAGTCATTTATGCTCCTAGATGTACAGGCTTTGGAGTTGTGGCCAGTCTTACGGCAGCCAAAACACAAAGCTTCAGTTGCACAAATGTAACCCTTTCAACTGACCTTTCCATTATTTTTAAACATTTATGGAGAGTATGACCTTGCCTCTTACATAAAATGCATAAGATGCTCGTCTTCTCACTTGAGCTAGTGGTGAAAGCCCTAGCACTGGGTTTCTGATTTTGTGGATATTCCCCTTCCATTTCCTTAGCTTCTTGGTCTGTTAGTTTTATTGCTGAAAAAGATGTGACTGGGTTGCATGCAATTCGAGCCTCAAGGTTGAGAAACTGCATGAAGCAACTGAAATCAGGGAACAGTTTGTGTTCATCTTGGTACAGAGTGACTTTTCTGTTCCAATGTGCGCTTAACCAATCAGGTAATTTGGCAGCTATTTTTGGGTTATCCACACAGTCATTAAGAGCTTATAAACCTTGAACATAAGGCATTGCTGATTCAACACTGCTTAGAAAATCCACAAACCAACGAAGATCTTCGCTGTCCTTGTGACCAATTTTATGTCATGTGTGTATCTTGTCACGGTATGCCTTACCAATAACAAACGGATTGCCATATCTGTCCTCAAGTTGGTCCCAGGCGGCTTTGTAAGCCGTTTCCGTTGCTAGTAGGAAATATCCTTCAATAGCTCTTTTGGCTGGGCCACCAACATACCTACGCAAAAAGGAAAGCTTTTCTTGAGTTGGCAGGTTCTTACACTCAAGTAGTTTTCCTCGATACAGAATGAAAGCTTCCAATCATTATACTTGAGAGGATCTCCTACGAAGACAGCCAGTTCTGGGATTGGGATACGATTGGCTGTAATTGGACTGAGCCGGGCTAGCTTGGGGAGGCCGTGCTTGTTGAGCAGGATAGAAGGGGTTGCAGGGTTGAGTGTGGATGGTTGGTAAACTGAAACCTTTAGTGAGGATGGACAGATGTCTTGACCCTGTTCAGTCAAAATGGCTGACTGGTGCTCTACCTCGTTATAATGATCTTCTGAGAAAATATTCAGCCTGGCTTGTGCCGCATTGTGCTTTTTTATTTCCTCCAACCGTTACACTTCTCGCTTTTTCTTTTTTCAGCTCCGTTCTTCTAGCAGCGCTTTCTGAAATAAACTGAGTTTTCTAGTATTCTCTGCTTTAATTTCCTTTTCTTTAGCTTCTCTTTGAACTGTTAACATCTGTTCCTCCACCTCAAGTTTCCGAATCTCTTCTTCTTGCTGATGTTGTTCTTTCATTATTTTAATAGCTTCTTGTGTAGCTGCAACTTCAGCCGCTGCTTGTTGTTTTTTGTACCGTGACAGACTGGAAGAGGTGGTTGACTTACAGCTGGGTTTGAGCAAGCTTACACTGGATACTGTGTTGTTGTCATGGTCTGTTTCCTTGTCTTGTTTTGGTGTGTTTTCCCGGTTTACCTTGGTATCTCTGTCTTTTTTCTCCCCATGTCCTGTCAAGTTTCCCTCCTGTGTGATTAAAGCTCCCTCCCCCAATGTGTTTCAGCTGTTCCTCGTTGCGTGCCCTGTGTTTGGTACTTAAGCCCTTGTCTTTCCTTTGTTCCCCGTCGGATCATTGTAGTTTGTGGTGAGTTGTGTCCTGTGTGTTACCTGTATTCCCGGTGTTCCCTGTGTTACCTGTGTCACCTGTGTTCTCGGTGTTCCTTGCCTTTTTGCGTTAACAAATTACCCTTTACCTGAACTGTCTGCTATTGAGTCCTACCTGCCTGCCTGCCACCCGCTAATCGTGACAGAATGATCCAACCATCATTGGACCCAGCGGATGCTCTTTTTGCCCTGAGTTGGCGGCTGCGTACGTGCAGTGCTGTCGCTTCAAGGTCCAGGTTGGAAGGTGCCTTACCCAAGTGGGCAGTAAAGCTTCTCAACCCCACAGTATTTTTTGCCTTTATGCCACTGCCACCAGACTTTGGCGATCGTCTTAAGCCTCCACGCTCCTGCTTCCAGCCGCTGCCCCCAGGCCCCAGCTACAAGTCTCCTCCTGCCGGACAGACTATCACAGTGGGGGTGGTGAGTTTGGAGTGTCCTCCGGTTCCACATTTCTCTCCAGCCCCTGAGCTGACACCGGTCCCTGAGCCTTGTCCGGTTCCCTGAACCCTACTCCTTCCCGAGGGTGCCCCTCTTCCAGATCTTCCAGACCTTCCAGAGGGGTCCCGCCTTCTAAACCTTCCAGACCTTCCAGAAGGGGCCCGCCCTCTACCTTGCCTTCCAGAGGGGTCCCGCCTTCTAAACCTTCCAGAGGGGCCCCGCCCTCTACCTTGCCTTACAGAGGGGTCCTGCCTTCTAAACCTTTTAGAAGGGGCCCGCCCTCTACCTTGCCTTCCAGAGGGGTCCCGCCTTCCAAACCTTCAAGACCTTCCAGAAGGGGTCCACCCTCTACCTCGTCTTCGCCGCTGCAGGCCTCTGCTTGCCCCCCAGGCCGTCCGCCTGAAGCTCCCTGGCATGCCCTGGTGCATTTTTCTGGCCGCCCGCCTGACACCCCTCTGTTCTTCCCCACTCCAGTTCCCTGGCCAGCCGGTCATCCCGTGCTCTGCCCCAGTCCATTTTTTTTTTGGTTCCTGGCTCCCCTCCACCCACCCTATTTGGGTTTGACCTTCTTTTTGGTAGTCGACCCTTAAAGCTAGGGTAGGCGATTTTTTTACTGAAATATTTAGCAAAAATGTCATAATAGCCAGTCAGCTATATGTAGGCGAAGTGCTCTGAGAATATCTGCACATCAGTTTGCTCTCCCTTGCCTCTGTGTGCCCCCCCAAAAAATTGCCACCGCTCATGTACACTTTGACCAATCAGAGCGAGGCTCCGATTCTCCGTTCTTATTGGCTGTGGGACTGTCCGTCATCTTGGCACCGACGTTCGTGCGTCCCTGCGTGAGCGTTCACGAGCCTAGCAGCTTATGCTAACAAATTACAGTTGCACTTAGTTTGCTAACTTGCTCGGCTGATACAGCTACCTTTCTACCAGCGCAATTACAATGATTTTAAGATAACATACATGGTATGTCTGTGAGTAAGATGTTGATGCTTTATATGTACTTATGCAGTTATCAGCACTAATGTTTAATTACCTCGGAATCGGACATGGTGTTTCGTCTTCCTATCAATGTAACTGAATTCACATGAACGCGCATCACTGACGTTCGGAGGGAGGAGCTACAGCAGGTAGCGCGTGGGAGGGAGGGACCAGAGAGGACGCAACGGAATCTCAACGGCTGTTTTCCCCAAAATCGCATACCCTAGCTTTTAGGGGTCGACTACCAGGCGAGTTTCCCTCCTGTGTGATTACTGCTCACTCCCAAAATGTGTTTCAGCTGTTCCTCGTTACCTGCCCTGTGCTTGGTATTTAAGCCCTTGCCTTTCCTTTGTTCCCCGTCGGATCATTGTAGTTTGTGGTGAGCTGTGTCCTGTGTGTTCCCTGTGTTCCCCATGTTACCTGCGTCACCTGTGTCCTTGGTGTCCCTTGCCTTTTTGCGGTAATAAATTACCCTTTATCTGTACTTTCTGCTATTGGGTCCTATCTGCCTGCCTGCCACCCTCTAACCGTGACAGTTGTCAAACCCAGGGTATCACTTCTGAATCTTCATTATCACTGAGGGATTGTTGAGCCCTTTTATTTGCAGGCACAGTGAGTGCATTACATGTGTCATTATTATTTTGAGGTAAGTTGTCAATCTGATCTTGGATAGAGTTGATTGTGCTTACAACATCCTCAATCAGATCCACAGCATAATTTTTCTTAATGGATCGTCTTAAGCCATTAATATATTTCCAGTTTCCACATAGCTTCACAAAATTTGCGTTCAGTTCACACAACTTTTCAGCCAGCTTAGCCTTCCCTTTTTCAATTAGCATTCGTGGACGTGCGCTTCTTCTCATGTCTGGAGGCTGTTGTGTAATACATGCACCAACCTGGGATCGTGCGTCTTGTGTTTGGGTATTTTCATCATCACCACCTTCTTGTGGGTCTCCATGATTGCCTTCTTTAGTTGCCTGTGTAGCACTTACACTTACTTGTGACATGTTAAATGTTTATGAAATATGTTGAGATTTAAATGAAATTTACTTCTCAAATGTGCTGATATGAAATAATATGAAACCCAAAATAAATGTTTCCCTTTTTAAATGCACAATATGAGATAAAATAAGCATGTATAAGGCCTTTATGATTGCATTAGCTTAAACTTGTTTTACTACACATCAAGGCATCACTTTGCTGTAAAACCCGTTTAGAATTGCAATGTAAGGCAAATAATTGTTATGAAATCTTAGGTACATTCTTAATATGAAAAACCCACTTGTATGAAATTACATGCAATAATTGGATGTTAAACTTAAAACATCTTACACTTAACTCACTTTAAAACACTGTATTTACTAAGTCACTTTGATTCTTACAATGAACCGCAAATCAAATGTCCACTGTTACTTTAAGGCAGCACACAAATGAAATGTCCACAACGCAGCTTAAATGGCAGATTACTTGTGCTATCAAGACTCAATCTTCAGCATGCTTGCTTGTTTAGCCTTTAAAGTCTGTTCCTTGTGCATTCAAACGCGGCATTTTTTATTGCGGTACCTCCTTTTAACAGTGTGCGGTGACAAATACGTTTGTTCTGAGCCTATTTTTTTTGCCAGTTATTTACCTCTAGGATTATGTTTGCTTGAAACGTATCCCAGATATGTCAACATATAACACATTATTGTCATTGAGGCATATTTCCCTTTCGGGGAAAGTTTAATTTGACGTATTTTGTCCCTGATTACGTCTTAGTGAACATATTGCAAATAGGTTTATTCTCAACATATTTTTTGTTATTTATTTAGTCTACCTCTTGGATAATTTACATGTAATTGAAATGTATCCTCAATAGGCTACGTTAAATATCGATAACACATTAATGCCATTAAGGTATAGCCTATAGGCCTACCTCTCGGGGTAGCTTATGTTTGTTGCAATGTTAATAGTCCTACGTTATATCAACATGTCACAAGAGGAGAAATTAGCTGCTGACGCCGGGGGAACTGTAGGAGCGGGGGTTGCTTTATTGATTTTTTATCTAGGCCTATAGCTGTAGTCAAAGCGGGAAGTATGTGTTGTCTGGCGGCTGCCTGAACTATACAGCGCTGCAGGAAATTAATATGTTCATGTTTCGTCATTCATTTATGAAGGCTATACCACCAAATGGTGACGTCAGACTCATGCCCATCTACAAACCAATCAATGTCCAGTATCAGCTTCTCAGAAAATACGACCACATAGGTGGTTTGTTCCGCCACAAACGACCCATTTGAACTTATCCAAAACGAGCAACCAAAGGCCTCTACTAGTTGCGGGAGGTAATAGGATATTTTTCTTTGAAAATGGCGGACAAACCTTTTATTCTGGGTGGAAAATATGATATTTTAGTATAGTTACACCATTAAAAGTGTTAATGTAAACATTTTTTGAGAGAAATGTGCATTTTACTTCCATAATCTTCGCTCTGTGAATGTGAAGGATGTTTGGTTTGACAAAGAATAGTTCAGTTCTCAACAGAAAAACATGGTTGCTATGATGGTTGCTATGCTGAGTGTGCTTCCTATGTCTATGCTGTGTTCCAATATCCATCGGCGTCAGTTTGGTTTGAAATGTGCTGGGGACAGAGACGCATTCGGAAGAACATTTTCAGAAGTGCTGGGTACAATGAGGATGCACTCTTTTTTTCTCTCTTTAGTGCCGGTGTTACACCGAATTCTGCGATCCACCGAAATGCGTGACCCCAGCGGGGGCGCTGTTGCACATTTTCTGCAACATGCACGAGTTTGAAGCGTAGACAGGCATGAAGTCGTTCACGTGCGGAAACATGCACGAGCTTAAAGCGTATCGTCATCGATCACTCGGAATCGGTACATTCGTTTTGCGACATCGGGCAATACTTTCTTTCTTGATAGCGTCTTTTACTGACTATAGCATTTTATGGGGAAAGAAGCAACGGTGATGGACCGTACTAAATGCCCTATCCATACTATGGGTCTGTGAAATGCTAATGAATGCCAAGCACATACGGTGTGCTTAATAAATTATTTATTTATGTTTTTGTTCTAATGCCCACCGTTTTTATGAGCATTAGCTCGCGCTATCATTTTTTTTACTGCCGTTTATGAAATAAATATGAACTAATGCCACAATTATTCATGTCCGCGATCATCCAAGAGTTCGTAGCGCAGGTCGCAATCAACGATGGGTCACAATCAATCACATAGGACAGTAGAATTCTGCGACCCCACTGTACATGCGGGAAAAGTAGTCAAACCCCAACCAAATGTTTTCAGGTAATTTGTCGTCCTCATATCTGTATGTGTAAGCAATTATACATGTCTGTGATCATCACAGGCTCCAAAAGCAGCAGGTCGCAATCAACGATGGGTCACAATCCATGACAGCGGTCCGTCGAATTCTGCGACCCCTAGCACTGTAAATGCGGGGGAAAGGAGTCAAACCCCAACCAAATGTCTTCAGGTAATTTGTCGTCCTCATATCTGTATGTGTAAGCAATTATACATGTCTGCGATCATCACAGACTCCACAAGTAGCAGGTCGCAATCCACAATGGGTCACAATAAATGACAGCGCACTGTCGAATTCTGCGACCCCAATATACATGCAGGAAAAGTAGTCAAACCCCAATCCACAAGCAGCAGGTCGCAATCCACAATCCACTGGGATGTGGCAACAATTCTCCATATCCATATGGGGGGGGGGGGGTGCTTGTGGACAGTAGGGGTGTACACTAGCCATAAATAGGAAGCACATTCAGGAGGAGGAATGACCTCTCACACATATTTAATTAATTGTTTCAAATAACCCCGGTCATCTTGGGGTGTCGTCTTCTTGGGACGCCCACTTCGCGGCCGCTCTTCCCGTCCTGTCTTTGACATCCCCCGTTATATATGGAACCTGGCCTTCAGTTTGGAGAGGGTACTAGGGCTCACTCAAAATAATGCTGCAACTTGGTTTTGCGGGGCACCAGCTTGAAGTTGCATAATCAGTTGCCAATATGTCTTGTTTCTTCAAACTTCAATCATCCAATCCACCAAACACCGGGTCAACAACAGGTCAATGGCAGAATAAGCTGTTTTGCATTGGCAGAGAAGATTTGGCAAATTTTTCAAGGGCACAACCCATATACTCAGCTCTGCTGCTCATCCCACAAGTGCATGTTCCTAACAAATGGGGCACCATTTGAAAGGGAACTATACAGGCTTTCCAAAGGTATGAGATATATTGCCATAAAGCATTGTTACCACAGAAAAATAATCAACCAAACACAAATTTCCAAACACGAAAATAAGTTTATATATATATTCCATATACAGTATATATATCGCGGATACATACAGTATATATATATCCGTTAACGCAGGGTGATTAATTTGTGGAATTAACGCGTTAATACCACCGAACCGAACCGAAAGAAGCTGTTGGCCCTCTGGATGGAAAGTTTGAGTATAAAAAAAACAAAGATGGAACACTTAATAAACAAGCAGTGATTTGCAGACTCTGCAAGAAGGAGGTTTCGTTTTACCGAAGCACTTCCAGCCTAAAGTACCATATCAGCGCTAGCTAAGCATGCTTTTGTCGGCGCTTCAAGTTCTGGGGCAATTCCAGGAAGCTTGCTTCAGACAACGCTCACCGAAGGCCGTGCATTATGTAAGTCTATTTCGGAGAACTTGACCAAAAAAATTGCCAAATGGATTGCAAAAGACTGTCGGCTGATTAATATTGTTGAGCACAAGGGCCTCGCGGAAGTGTTACGCTTCATGCGACGCATTCTACAAACCACCGTCAAGAGGCACAGTAATGACTAAAATCGAAGAAGAATAGGAAAAAAGAGGCTTGAGACTTGAGTCTCTTCTAGAGCAGTGGTTCCCAACCGGGGGGGCCCGACCCCCCGAGGGGGGCGCCAAAGATCCAGGGGGGGTCGCGAAGCCCTCTTGATTTTAGGTAAATTATAACTTTAATGTAATAACTTAAAATGTGTCTATATAATGAGTGTGTGTGTTTAATTCATATATATGTGACAAAATCAACTAAATTCAAAGGCCATATTAAAATGTTATTGTGTGTTTTATGTGAGTAGTAATACAAATAAGTTATAGGTCTCGAGTATGGTACTGTGTGTCTGGTGTGACGTGTGTGTGTGTGTGTATGTGTGCTGCGTGCTGTGTGTCCATTGCAACTGCAGGTACGTAACTGTAGAACTGAGAGTCAGGCAGATGATGGCGCATGCGTCTCACGGTAGTGAGGAGGACTTGAGGACAGCATAGTGTCAAAAAAGAAAAAGAGCAGCCTGCCTAAGAAAGAGACTAACAACGCATTGGCTTCAAGTATGAAGCTTTAAGACTTGGAAGACCATCCAAGACTGAAATGTAGTAGTTTTGCCACGAGGAAACTGCAAATGAAAATAGTTGAAGCCTCTGCAAGACTCTGAGAGGGCGACACCAAGAACAAAATGAAGCCTGCCACGAGATCGGTGGATTAAACCCAAAGAGTTGTTCATCCTGGAAAGAGAGAGCACGTGTCACTAGCAGGCCCCAACAACATAAAGGAGGATGTTTCTTCAGGGCAGGGAAGCGCACCAGGAGGCCATGACACGCTTGCATCCCTGGAGTCGCTATATCCTAGCGACTCCTGCATCCAAAGCCATAGAAAAGGCTCTTCTCAACTGGATTAGACCTACTTGATGTAAAATGAGCTGGTACAGCCTTACGTTCAGAAAATGGCTAACCAGTTGGTTTGTCTCAGCCACTGGCTAAAAGAAGAATAGCAAAGAGAGCCACATTTTACTGTATGAAGGTGTGGTAGTTTGTTAATTTAAAAAAGGGAAAATGTCCAACCAATGTTTAACCATTCTAAAACTCCTTTAAAAAAAAAAAAAAAAAGAGCAATGGCTAGCTGCCCATAACGTTTGGGATGATGGTCCTCTTTAAATATTTGATTTTTAAAAAAATATATATATAGTATATATGTTCATAGACATTTCAAAGAGACTAACACAAACACAAATTGTAATATGGGTAGTTATGATAAAGTTTCATGCTTTCATCATGATTAATAGCACCAATCATCTGGGATTTTTTCATGAATCAAAAGAACGTCTTAATAGGCTATAGATCCGCCTCTGTCATGTTATTTTCCGCATTCATACACAACACGTACATGGCAGACAATGAGAACACTCCGGGCATATTTACGACATGGTAATTAAATCGTGAGTCTAATTACGACTTAATCCACAGCTACCCCTGTCAACAATAAGATCTGATAAATCTTTTGACAGCAGAGCCTTATATATATATTATATCACATATATATTTGGAGCATTTCTCAGAATATACCCAGGTATATAAATTATATATATACCATGGAATTTTTTAAATACCATATACAAGTGTATATCTTAGCGATTCAGAAATGGAAATTCTATGCCGAACCGAAAACACCGACGAAATTATTATGCAAGATATTAGTACCACTTATTATATTCACTTCTGTTACCCACGACGCAATAAAAATAAAAAAAAAAAAAAAAAAAAAAAAAGTAACTCGAGTTGAATTATATGTAGACAGTGATGCGTTTCAATATGTGGTGGTGTGGATCACTCATGAATGAGAATGAGACAGCAGGGAGACGTGTCAAACGATTTTCCCTTGCTACAACAACAGTCAGGGGAAGTTATCTGATGCTTTGGCCAGACAATTCACCCGCCACATGGAGCAGCTTCAAGAGGATATGCACTCGCGTTTTTCGGATATTAATGAACATGTCTCAAAAGACGCATGGGTGATGGACCCATTTCTCGCTAAAGAAGAAGATGTGGAGCACCTCCAGGCTGAGGATGAGCTCATGGATATAAAGTCCAACTCTCTCTGCAAGCGATTCTATGATGAGCATGGATACAAGCGGTTTTGGCTTGTGAAAGGGCCAGGAGTCGCTCCTAGGCTTGCTCATCATGCAACCACCAGAGTCATCTTTGCCATTTTGCCACAACATACCTGTCAAGAGACTGCTTTCAGCGCTCTGGTCACCCATAAAAACAAAGGCACGCAACAGACTTGATGTGCCACAGTGACTTTCGTTTGGCTGTTAACCAAAGTCACACCAGACATCCCATCACTGGCTCAAGAAATACAGTGTCAGAGCCTCTCATTAAAAGCTAGGGCTGCCTGGTATGATATGAAAGTGAAAATGAAAAGATGATCATAATACAACGAAAAATGTGTTCCTAGTACAAGTTCTGAAGTTTAATGTGGTCATTTTACACATGTTTTTCCTCATTGCCTCCATGCTGTTGCTGTTTTTTTATTCAAGCAGGTAATAATTGAAACATAGGGCGCTAATAAAGGAAATTGTGTTTTTTAAAATTAGGCCTAGGTTCTGAAGAAGTATAGACAGGTTATCCTCATTGTTTCATGCTGTTTGCTGTTTTTTAGTCAAAGCAGGTAATAATTGGAAAATATAGGGGCCTAATAAAGAAAATGTGTGTTTTAAAAATAGGCCTAAGTTCTGAAGAAGTATAGACAGGTTATCCTCATTTTTTCATGCTGTTATGAAATTACTGAAATATAATAAAGTATTTAATGTAAAAGAAGTTATGATGTTCCTTATTTTATTTTTCATGGGGGGGGGGGGGGGGGTGCATCCACCAAAATTTACAAATGGTAAAAATATGGGTCCCTTAAGAAAAAGGTTGGGAACCACTGTTCTAGAGCCTTGTAGGTATCCACATATTAATTATTAATAGGCCTATAGGTTGAAATAAAATGTAATTGATTAAATTGAAATGACATGTTACCTTTTTGTAAACTACCAACTTCTATTGTAATAACTTAATGATGTCTCTCTCTGTGTGTGTGTGTGTGTGTGTGTGTGTGTGTGGTGTGTGTGGTGTGTGTGTGTGTGTGTGTGTGTGTGTGTGTGTGTGTGTGTGTGTGTGTGTGTGTTTTATTCAACTGCAGGTATGTAACTGAGATCCTGGGTGGGGAGGCCTATGTATCCTGCTCTGTTGTACTGCCTGCCTTCTGCCACTTGCGTCATGTGATGGAGGTCTCTGATGAGGACCCTGCATATGTGGTGAGACTTAAGACAGTATTCAAAGAAAAACTAACCTCCCGCTAAGAAAAGACCAACAACGCATGGCTCAAGTTTGCACGCTTTAAAGACTTGAAGACCCTGCCCAAGAGTGAAAGAAGTGGTGTGGACCACACTGGGAGGCATGCTGCATGAACAATCACCAGGAAGTTCTCCACAGACTCCTGAAGATGGGCCACCCAAGAAGAAAATGAGCCTGCTCCTACGAATGTGCTCAGATTCAGATTCTGATGAGGAGGTGCAGCCTGGCAGAGACATACACAGGTACAGGGCAGAGCCCAGCATTAGTATGGAGGACTGTCCCTTGCAGTGGTGGTCTGCTCATTCAGGAGGCCATGACAAGCTGGCCCTGCTGGCTCGCAAATATCTAGCGACTCCTGCATCCAGAGTTCCATGTGAAAGGCTCTTCTCAGTGGCAGGCCACATTGTGGAAAAGAAATGGTCAGCCTTACTTTCAGAAAATGTCAACCAGTTGGTTTGTCTCAGCCACTGGCTAAAAGAAGAATAGCAAAGAGAGCCACATTTTACTGTATGAAGGTGTGGTAGTTTGTTAATTTAAAAAAGGGAAAATGTCCAACCAATGTTTAACCATTCTAAAACTCCTTTAAAAAAAAAAAAAAAAAAAGGCAATGGCTAGCTGCCCATAACGTTTGGGATGATGGTCCTCTTTAAATTTGATTTAAAAAAATATATATATAGTATATATGTTCATAGACATTTCAAAGAGACTAACACAAACACAAATTGTAATATGGTGTGGTATGTTAAAGTTTGATTCTATTTTTCATTATTAATAACACCATCATCTGGATTTTTTCATGAATAAAAGAACATGCTTAATGCCTATATATCCGCCTTCTGTCATTTATTTTTCCATTCCTACAACAATATACAGAGAAATTGAGAAACTCCGGGCATATTTACGAATGGTAATTAATCGTGATTAATTACGATTAATCCACAGCTACCCTGTGATTAATCTGATTAAATCTTTTGACAGCCCTTATATATATATATATACATATATATTTGGAGCATTTCTCAGAATATACACAGGTATATAAATTATATATATACCTGTGTTTGTTCTATACCATATACACAGGTATATATTAGGGATGCACCGAAATGGAAATTCTTGGCCGAAACCGAAACACCGAAAGAAATTATTACGCCAATTATTAGTACCACTTATTAGTACCACTTTGTACCCACCACTTAATAAAAAAATTAAAAAAAAAAAATTAAAAAAAAAAAAAACTCGAGTTGAATTATTGTAACGTGAGGTTTCAATATGTGGTGGTGGATCACTCTTTATGAGAATAAACAGCAGGGAGACGGTCAGACGATTTTCTCAAGCGGTACTTTAATTTACTTTTCAACTCACAAAGTAAAGTAAAGTACCGAACACTTCCGTGTTCGGACCTATGACGTGACTGAACTAACTAATCAGAAGCTACAATTTAGACTGAGGTAAACGTGAGGGAATCAGAGAGGCAGAATCAACAGAATATCCTGACTGTGTTAAATATGTAAGAATATAAACATGTAATTAATAATTGTGTAACATAAATATGTAAATGATTATCTGACTAAACATTGTAAATACATTTCTAGCAAATTAACTCAAATATAAATTATATTAACTTATTCTAAATAATAAAGAATAAAAAAATATATATATATAGTGGCATCCCGCCCCTTAAACCTCGGCCCAGGGGTCCGCGGGTCAGTGGTGGACGGGGTATACCGCCGCCACCCACTAACCGGTGACAGAGAGCATCTCTTCTCTCCCCCCAATCAGCGGGATAGGGGACACCTGGCCGGAGGGAGGAGAAAGCCGAGGAGCCATCTTAAAAGGGACAACGGGACGGGAGGCCAGAGGAGGGTGACACGAGGAGACGACCCGAACCGCCATGGGACTAGAGGCTCTAGGAGACCCTAGATCGAGTACATGTCTTTTGAACTCTTGCAATAAATGCCGAGTTCGGCTTTACCCTCGTGTAACGTGTGATTCGTACGTGGAACCCGGCCCATTGGGAAGCGGGTCACCACAATATATATATATATATATATATATATATATATATATATATATATATATATATATATATATATATATATATATATATATATATAATATATATATATATATAAAAACACACAGCGAGAGATAGAGAAAGAGGGAGGGAGAGAAACACACATACACCCATACACACCACACACACACACACACACACACACACACACACACACACAGGTAATTTGGTGACACACAGAGATGTGATCCACTATGAGACTGGGGTATTATTGCAGAGAGGGAGAGCTGATCCATCACAGAGCAGCAGGAAGACCTGTCCTCCCCCGTCTCCTGGGAGGCGCTGAGAGGGTCCCTATGCATGTTTAGACAAAGACTTATTAATACACAAACACAGACACCAAAGTATGTGTGTGTCTGTGAGTGTGTGTGTGTGTGTGTGTATTTGTGTCTGTGTGTGTATCTGTGTGTCTGTGTGTGTTTGTTTGTGTCTGTGTGTGTCTGTATCTGTGTGTCTGTGTTTGTGTATCCTGAGATACGGGGTACATCCCTATGTCTCATACGGACATGTAAGGATGCCGACATAAAAACGTGCCAGGCAGGCGAGTGAAGGCTCCGCTCTCTCTGTCCTCTGGGGGGAGGAGAGAGCAACCTGGCCGGAGGGGATGAACACAGCAGCGTCTCGCACTTTCTGCGGACCACTGACGCTGGTTTGAATGAGCGTAGGAGGCTGGCCTGCGTCGGAAAGCGTGGATGAGCGCTAGCGTCTGCACTTTCGCGACGACTACGCTGGTTTGAATGAGCGTAGGAGGCTGGCCTGCGTCGGAAAGCAGTGGATGTCAACAATTGCTTCTCCCCCAGTCAACAAATGTTCTCCCCCCCGGTAAACAACTGGTCTTCCACCCCGGTCAACAATTCTGTGCAGGGGGAATACAGGGGGCCCATCAGTACCTTTTGTATACAGGGCCCAGAATTTGGTGCTACGGCCCTGGGTGCACACACTGACACACGGCTTTCAACTGCTTCCGACAACTTTTAATGCGTAGACAAATTATCACCGGACGCAGCTCCACACACACACACACACACACACACACACACACACACACACACACACACACACACACACACACACACACACACACACACACACACACACACACACACACACACACACACACAGCACCGCACGACTAATTCCGCCGCTAATTACGACTTGTGGCGCGGACTCTGGAGAGTCAAGGTCGATACTCGCCTGACAGATTGAAGTCTTTGGAGATTTACGCTTTACACACACACGCACTCTCACACAAACATACAGACAGGCAGACAGACACACACACACACACACACCACTCAATCGTTCTCAACGCCAATCGGTGATCCGGTAAAAAAATTTTAAAAATAGTAACGCACAGTAACTTTGATGAGTATCTTCAATCTGATTACTGGTTTGGAAATAGTAACGCGTTAGATTACTTGTTACTGAAAAAAGTGGTCAGAGGCCAGTCACGCGTTACTAAGTAACGCGTGACTGGCATCACTGATCGTAACTCAATAATTTTTCAACCGTTTACCTTAGTTCAAACCATTTAACCAATCTACACACTTGTATCTTCAATAATATCCAAACGGAATTTCGATATCATTTAAACTTTATTCAGAATCACAGTTTTAGTTTCATACTGGCTTTGTTTTCAGTTGGTCTCATTGATTTACGTTGATGCTGGGAGAGTGAGGACGTTCCGCAGTGTTTCCAGATTGGGCAGGTGTTCCCGCCAGATTGGGCGACTTTTGGAGGGAGTTCAGGCAGTGTTGCCAGATTGGGCTGTTTTTCCGAGAGGCACCTGGCTGCAGACCTCCACTGTGAGGTTGCTTCCGATGCAGGCTTCACTGTCAGTACCATGGACATATTATAGAACGGAGAGTGGATTCAAAAAATGGTGCTCATTCATTCCTATGAAAACTGCTCAATGTCGCAGGGCAACATCAAGGAGAGATTTGCTTCCGCATCATGGGAGCCTAGCCATGCCCTAGTTCATGACATACAAGATGCAGAAATATTCATTGTTTTCTAGCATTGTTAGCATTGTAGCATCATAAGCGAGAGGTCTGAGCGATCGCCGTCGCATTGTTTACCGACCATGGAAGTATAAGGCTACGTTTACACGATGACGGTCTGAACAGAAGACGCAAAAGTGGCGTCGCGTCTTCACTTTTTATTCCGCGTTTAGACGAGCGTTTTCGGGAGGAAATCTGCATGCATACGGTGACGCAAAAGTGTGTCGAATTCGATTGGGTATGCATGCCAGGCTGCTAGGTGGGGCTGTGATACACTATTACACAACACCGCCATGTCTGAGTGCATGCGTAGAATCTTACTTCTTCTCTTACCTACGCCGCGAAAACCAAAACATAATTACAGATCCTTCTCTGTTCAGTAATACTATCTGTACATATCCTGTACATTTCGTGGAAAGACTCCTGTAAGTTTATTAGAGCTGTCAGAGCAGCTTGACGGTCCGACGCATGGAAATAATCTGACATGTTTGTTTACTTCCTTGTACTGCCACATGAATATGACGTAAATGCGTACGCGACGTGAGCAGATCTGAGCAGTGTTTTGCGTCTTGGCAGTGTAGACGGAAACGCTACGGTGGAGCGTATTCAACTTTTCCACTCTGGAGGGCGTTTTCAGATTTATGCGTTTTCATGCCCCAAAAACGCCGTCACCGTCTAAACGAAAGGCACTTCCGATAAAATATTTTGTTGTTTTTACCCGCAAGCGTCCTCGTGTAAACGGGGCCTTAGTTTACTTCATAAATATGAAAGATTGCTCCATATAACAACAACAACAACATATTAAATGTATGTAGGCCTAGGAAAAAATTCAGTTCACTGTTAGTGAAGAAACCTAGTTCCTTCCAACTATTTAAAAAAACACTGTCAATAACTTATATACAAATAAATGGTTACATACCGATCAGCAACGAGGTTGGAGTAGCCTAACCACATAAATAATCCAACATTGTTAACTGTCACACAACTAAACAAGCAAATGAAAAATGTAATACTAACGCGAAATGTTTATTAGGCTATTAACAATATTATGAAAATGATATCGTAATGCACCCTTTCTTTGTCTTTGGATCTTTTGAGGATCAATACATGGTGAATCGCAATGATCACAAGCAGAGGAACGTGAGTCATTGAGCAGCAGCTGAACCAGTCTAAAAATCCCTTTATCACTAAAACACTTTGAGTGATAAAAAGTCACCACAGCCTACTTTCGGCTGCCCACCCCTCCTTCTCCAGCAAAAAATAATGACATTAAACGGCTAATAAAACGCTTGAGGTGGCGTTTTAAAAAGAGAAAATTAAAAAAAAAAATAGTACATGGCATGAAGATAATTATCAGCCTTTGATTGATATTCAGACATTTTTGCGCAGACACATTCCTTTTCCCCACTTTTATCGGATTGAACGGAGATATCTACTTCTGGGCGCCTTCAATCGAGGGACTCGTCCATAGCCCCCTTAAACAACTGCAATACCAGGCTTGGCCGCTGAGCACTGGTGGATTGCGGAAGTATGCACTGTTCCTGAGGGCTTGGGCTGTTTTCCAATGTGAAGGCTGCAGCGCACACATGTGCGCTTATGAATTAAACATGGCAGCAATCAAGCAGATCGATATTTATTTGACTTTTCTCTTTTATGAATGCGCTCATGTTTCCTTCACATGGCGCCTCTTTGACGAAGTCACAAAAGCTTTGTTGCGGTTGATCGAATTGTCTTTATTAAAAAAATAATCGATTAAATTTTTATAAAACTAAGTGAAATTGTCTGAGAACTTAATTCATGCATCACATTTACATTACGGTTGATTACTATTGTGAAAAAAGACAAAGAAAGTGATGATAAACATGTATTTATTTGGATATATTATTTAACTGATCTGATTCATTCATTTATATATTCCTACAATCTACCATTGCTTTGAACACATAAGTATTTATATAAAATACAATTACATACGTTCAATACCTATTACAAATATTGCAAATGATCGGTGGTGCATTTATTTGACAACATTGGATCCCGCAAGAGCTTCTCACCGATAGTGGCAGTATCCTTTCCACCGGTAAAGAAATATTTGTGCGCCACCCTAAGGTGCACAAAAGCCTCCGTTTGCTGGGCTGACCCTAAAAACAAAGATTAAACACAAACATTAATAGGTATACATAAATAATGTAATATTGTGAGCGAGTAAATTGACATTGGTGTTTAACACAGCTATGTCCATGCAAAATATAGCAACGTATCATTAAGTTGCAAAAACGTTTGAAAAGTGGCACAGGTCTTTAAGCTTGATTATTTGCATTAACATGATGAATCTATAAAAACCAATACGGCACAAAATATTTCTGAAAACTTTAATATAACTTCACTTACATTTGAACATGCACTGCTTTCCCTCTGCCATTTTTAATATCCCGTGCAGCGTGTGAACGCAGAGGATTGTGGGTAGTTTTGGCTCGTCTAGGATTCATCGATGCATCCTTGAAAAATCTCGGAATTCTCAAAAACAAAGGACGCGGAAATGGCATGAATTTCGAGTGTCCTCAACATTGGAACAGTGCTCGTCGGCGTTCTATGACGTAGCATCCTTAAAAAGGTGGCCGTTGAGCATGCTTCCTTGACATTGGGAATCAGCCTAGTAGGCTACAACTCCACTGTCAGGACGCAGACATTTAAACGCCCTTTTTAAAAAAAAACAAAAAAAAAACGTTTGAGTGACAGATCTGATGGCCCTCCCTCGCCCCTAATTACTATTGGACAGGCAAGCATTGTTTTTAGCATTTAGTTTCTACCGGGAGTACACCTGGATATGTAGAAAGCACCTAGCCTCTAGCCATATAAATGGGGGTCCCCACAGACAAATGCCCGATTTATAACAATCATATTTCCAATCGATTAATAATTTAAACGTATAACTTAACCGTTTAGGCTTGACATGGTTTTTCTCAGCCATTTAATGTTTATTTATGTCTTAGGCTTTATTAAAAATATTTTCAACCTCACTTTGCACTACCGCATTTTCTGCACGAAACACATTTTCTAGTTGATACATGAGCTTCAAGTTTTCAGAATTGTGTGCATAGTTAAATTTTTGTGTGCATACGATCGAGAAAATATTCAATTGGAGTGGATTTTAAAAATATTTTTTTTAAATGATATTAATCGTGAGTTTACTCACCAATACTATGCGATTAATCAAGTTTACATTTTTTTATCGTGTGACAGCCCTTCAAACGATGCACATGGGTAAGCCTACCTAACTAATATTGACAGGATAAGTGTGTTTGTGTTGAGCACCACGTGGTGGTCAGCTCTGTGAGGCCCTGAGTGAAGAGCTGCTTGGCAGTTGAGTGAAACACAACCTCTCTGTACAGCCTTGACTAGAGTTTGATACGCTGTGCATCAGAAAGGCTTTCATCTATAATCAGGACTGAGGTGGAGTGTGATTGAAGTATTTTTCTTCGAGCTTTTATTTGCCTGACAATTGAAAGACCTTGCGAGCGTGTTGCGTAAAATGTAACGTTTTGAAAAGGAAGACAAAAAGGATGAAAAGCACACAATCCGACAAGACAACATGACAGTTATAGAGACAAAAGAGAGACGTCAACTCTCTGGAAACATGTTTTCAGTTATGTGCGTTATCAGGCATTTATATAGATAGGCCTAGATAGAGAGAGGGGGGGGGGGGTTCCAGTAGTGTAGGGTAGACTCCACTTTATTTCCACTCACAAATAAACGCAGAGGAGCAATGCCTCTGCACTCCATGCACACACACACACACACACACACACACACACACACACACACACACACACACACACACACACACACACACACACACACACACACACACACACACACACACACACACACACACACACACACACACACACACCACACACACACACACAACACACACACACACACACACACACACACACACACACACACACACACACACACACACACACACACACATCCACAGCTGGTCTGGCCAGCAGACATGAGCAGCATTATGCCACATCGGAGTTGAGACCGGTCGGGCTACAGCGCGTCTCGGAAGAGACGGTGGAAGAAAGGCGGCTCACTCAAGTGAGCTCTGAAACACACTACTTCTGTTTCTATTCCTCATGGTTTGCAGTGTACCGATCGGGAGATTTTCATTCAGGGGGTCGCCTATCTAAACGACGCCAATCAGGAAGAGATCAAGCGGTGGAAGACATCGGAATACGTTTCACACACTCCGGGAAGAAGAGAGACACACACTCCGGGAGGAGGAGAGAACACTCTCCGGGAGGAGGAGAGACACACACTCCGGGAGGAATAGAGGCACACAGCGATAAAGAGACCTGAGAGGAGTGAGGCGGATCCTGGATGCTCAGCCTCTCTCCCGCCAGCATACTCGTCTTCCTCCTGTCCTCCGGTCCTCCTGTCCCCCTCGGCTATCCAGAAAACACTTCGAACACTTTTCTTTCTCGGTCCTTTTTTCTTGTTGTCTCGACCGTCCATCTTCACCTCTCCTTTCTCTTTGGACTTGCTTTAATGTATTAGAGGGGAGGACGGGTCGCCCACATTTAGACAGCTAGCCCTGAGCCACCGGGACAGCACACCCACCAGCCCGGATCTGTGGTGAACAGACACACCAGCCCGACGCTGTGGTGACCACCCCCCGCATGGAGCCGTCGGGATGGCTTGCAGCACGTGCTACTACCTGGTGATCAGCTCCACTCACCTGAGCAACGGACACTTCCGCCGCGTAAAGGGGGTCTTCCGCGGACCCCTGTGCCCCACCACGACCAGCGACTCACCGGTAGGCTACAGCCGGCGTGTGAGTGTGTGTGTGTGTGTGTGTGTGTGTGTGTGTGTGTGTGTGTGTGTGTGTGTGTGTGTGTGTGTGTGTGTGTGTGTGTGTGTGTGTGTGTGTGTGTGTGTGTGTGTGTGTGTGTGCGCGCGCGTGCGTGTGTGTGCTTGTGTGTGTGTTTGTGTGTTTGTGTGTGAGCGCGGGCGCTGTTTCAATCAATATTTCAACCAACTTATTCCCTAAAACACACAACTCATTACGACTGCAGCGCAAGGCTCGCGTCCCTGGCAGGTTTTATTAGCAGAACACCCTGGTGCGATATGCTCTCCGCTCCATCCACTCATAACCTCATGGAATGTCGGACTAGCTACTTAATTATGTGGTCCCAATAAGCTCCTTTAGGTGACCATGCTCATCGCGTGTTTGCCCACTAACATGTGGTGTCATAATCTACATAAATACATGATACAAGTTGAATGGCAAATGAGAAAAGTACGAGGAGCACTGCATTGCTACTGAGATATAATACTTTGCTTATGAAGATTAAAAGACAAAGAGATCATGGGGAACTAAAGGATTAGGTAGATCAATAATATTATTGTATTAATTTATGTGTAGGACATGTTTATGCATGTATCATACATGCATAAACATGTCCTACACATATACATCCATACTTACATCAGGTATGAATGTAAGTATGAATGTATGTATGAATGAATGCATTCCAACAAATCTATCTATATCTATCTATCTATCTATCTATCTATCTATCTGTCTGTCTGTCTGTCTGTCTGTCTGTCTGTCTGTCTGTCTGTCTGTCTGTCTGTCTGTCTGTCTGTCTGTCTGTCTGTCTGTCTGTCTGTCTGTCTGTCTGTCTGTCTGTCTGTCTGTCTGTCTGTCTGTCTAACCAACCAGCCAACCAACCAGCCAACCAGCCAACCAACCAACCAACCAACCAACCAACCAACCAACCAACCATCCAACCATCCATCCATCCATCCATCCATCCATCCATCCATCCATCCATCCATCCATCCATCCATCCATCCATCCATCCATCCATCCATCCATCCATCCATCTCTCTCATTCTATCTATTAGAGGAGTGCAGGGATGTCTCTGTACCTTTCTGTCTCTGCATCTGTATTTGGATAGAAACCCTGTCTATACTCAAATAAGTATAGCAACATATCCTTCAATTTAAGAAACCCTTTTTAATTCCAGGAGAGAGCCTAAGTCACCCCCTTTCCTTGTCCCCATGGGATCTCATTTGGGAAAAGCATGTGGGAAGTCTACGGCGAGAGGTAAATAATGATGAACATCTTCGTGCTCGTTCTGTTGCTTCCTGGCTGATAAGAGAGCCAGTAGTCGCTGGATGAAATACATCAGACAATACACATGTGTTTGGGACTTATATGTAGATATGTGGTGCACGAGTGGTTTCAAAACGACATGTTACTTTCCTGTTTTACGTGATTTTAGTGAATTCTACAATTATAGAAGGAATCCTGCGCTGAACACAACTGAACTCGGAAAAGTCAACTTCCGACTTGTCTAAATTGAATGGAGCGGTTGTCCATGTTGGAATAACAGGTTGGAAAGGTGGATATAATTTCCGAGCTCAACAAAAGCTTTAAGCGCAGTCGTTTGTCCTTCTTTTAGTGGCAATACACCGTCCAGTTCTTTTGATAGTCTCGAAAGCGTGATCCACATACCGTTATATTACTATAATGTCAGATGAAAGGTTGTGATTGGTCGGTCTATCTCGTACCGGGCAGAAATCCCTTTGTGTGGGAGGGGAGCCAGCCCTTATCTACAGAGCAAATGGAACATGAGCTTGTGAGATTCGTCTGGTTCAGGCTGAGGTTGTGGGGGTGTGAAGAAATTCAGCTGCCACGCCTGGCTCTCGTTCCGCTAGCTCCGAAAACGACACCGCTCCTCGATAAGAGCTGAGTGACGGCCCAAAGCTCGCCGTTGCTCACCTGGTGGCCATGAACATGGCCAGAACACAACCATCATCAATGACGTCAGATCAATTAACGACTAGTGAAATGAAAGTCCTATGAATCCAGAATGGGCATTTTCATCTTGTGCCAATCAATGAGAAGAATAGATTTGAAGAAACATTTAGGTAGAAGAAATATCTGTTCCTTTGTAAAAAAAAAAAAAAAAACATATTTGGATTCGGGAACATCAGTATCTATCTATCTATCTATCTATCTATCTATCTATCTAATCTATCTATCTATCTATCTATCTATCTATCTATCCATCTATCCATCCACCCATCCATCCATCCATCCGTCCATCTATCTATACTGTATATCTGTCTGTCTGTCTGTCTGTCTGTCTGTCTGTCTGTCTGTCTGTCTGTCTGTCTGTCTGTCTGTCTGTCTGTCTGTCTGTCTGTCTGTCTGTCTGTCTGTCTGTCTGTCTGTCTGTCTGTCTGTCTGTCTGTCTGTCTATTTGTCTATCCATCTATCTGTCTATCTGTCTTTCCGTCTATCAGTCTGCCTGCCTTTCCATCTAACTAAATTAAATATTGGAGGATTTAAGCTGCCATGCCTAAAATACAACGAATTACTTGGGGAGTGTGTCTGTGTATGTGGAGAGTGCGAGAGAGAGAGAGACAGAGAGCAAGATAGAGAGAAAGAGAGAGCAAGAGGTAGGAGAGAGAGAAAGAGAGAGGAGACAGAGTGAGTGAGTCAGAGAGCGACAGAGAAAGAGAGAGTGAGTGAGTGAGAAAGCGAGATAGAGAGAAAGAGAGCGAGAGGTAGGAGAGAGAGAGTCCTATCCAGCTTAGCAGGGTAACTTGATGACCTTTCCCTTTTGCCATAGATCCTTTGTGCCACCAAACTGACATTTAGCACCAGACTGACCCTCAGCCTGTTTTGAGTGTGTGTGTGTGTGTGTATGTGTTGCTGTGTTGTGTGTGTGTGTGTGTGTGTGTGTGTGTGTGTGTGTTGTGTGTGTGTGTGTGTGTGTGTGTGTGTGTGTGTGTGTGTGTGTGTGTGTGTGTGTGTGTGTGTGTGTGTCTGTGTCTGTGTCTGTGTCTGTGTTTGTGTGATTTTGTGTTTGTGTTTATGGTGTGTTGTCTTTCACATGGTAGAGCATGAGATGAGTAATGCGGAGAGGTTGGTAAAGGGTGAATATACTGTATGTATGTCTGTATAGGTGATGCGTGTGTGTGTGGGGGGGGGGGTGTGTGTGTGTGTGTGGGGGGGGGGTGTGTGTGTGTGTATGTGTGTGTGTGTGTGTGTGTGTGTGTGTGTGTGTGTGTGTGTGGTTGTGTGTGGTGTGTGTGTGTGTGTGTGTGTGTGTGTGTGTGTGTGTGTGTGTGTGTGTGTGTGTGTGTGTGTGTGTGTGTGTGTGTGTGTGTGTGGGTGTGTGTGTGTGGTTCATCCAGGCCCTGTTCTGAGGCTTTCTAGTAAGCACACATTATTCATGAGCCCTTAATGTGTGACAAGACAAACTGGCAGAAAGTGTGACTACTTTGATGAGGCCGGGGCCAAGGAGCATCTGGTCTGTGTGCTTGTGGTTGGATGTCCATCGTCATGTGTCGTGTGGATGTTTGTGTGTGTGTGTGTGTGTGTGTGTGTCTATCTGTGTGTGTGTGTGTGTGTGTGTGTGTGTGTGTGTGTGTGTGTGTGTGTGTGTGTGTGTGTGTGTGTGTGTGTGTGTGTGTGTGTGTGTGTGTGTGTGTGTGTGTGTGTGTGTGTGTGTGTGTGTGGGGGGGGTGGGGTGGGTGTGTGTGTGTGTGTGTGTGTGTGTGTGTGTGTGTGTGTGTGTGTGTGTGTGTGTGTGTGTGTGTGTGTGTGTGTGTGTGTGTGTGTGTGTGTGTGTGTGTGTGTTTGTGTCAAGAAAAGTGAGCAAGACAGAAAGAGAGAGAGGGGGGGGGCGGGGAAGAAGCAACAGACAAAACAAGTGTGTGTGTGCATATAACAATTTAGTTTCCGTGAGCACTCAAGTCATTACCATGTCCGGCCATGCTTTTGGCGGGAATGAGTGTGCAACTCCGAGTGCATAAGCAGCAAGTTTTTTGAGAACATTTTATCATCTTTGATCCTTGAATATGTATTTTTAAACAAATGTCAAACCTATTTGTCTTTGTATAATGGCTATGGATTCAATGCATTCTTTGAGCATTATGAATGAACGCTCACAAAGTCCCTGGCGTCCAGTCTCAAAGTCTCCCTGTTTCTGTACAGTCCCAGCCACACCCGGCCTGCCTGCGCTAACAAACGACTGCTTCAGCAGTGGTCCACCAAAGCCCCCCATCTCCTATGAGCCTGCCCAATGTCTCTCCAGCTTGGTTTTTGTAAACGTTGAATCGCAGCTCAACCGGCCCGCCGCGTGTTACCTGCCCGGCGCGTGCTACCGGCCCGGCGCGGGCTACCTGACCGCCGCGGGCTACCTGACCGCCGCGGGCTACCTGACCGCCGCGGGCTACCTGCCCGCCGCGGGCTACCTGCCCGCCATGGGCTACCTGCCCGCTGCCTTTCAGGTGTAGCTTGGTGCGTGGCCACACCGACCTATCTGGACATCTCTTTATATTTGGCTGTGAGCAGTGTGTTTCAGATGGAGAGGGGGATAAAGTAGATGACCAAAGGCACATGAAGCAAGCAAGTTGTAACAGCATGAAGAAAAGTGAACAGAGCAAGGTGTATCAGCATGAAGAAGGTACCAGTAGCCGGCGTTGCGTGGCCTGTTTCTCCTCCTCACTACAAAGGCAGTCCTACAGAAAGAGTTTCAAATGTTGTTGTTTAGTCAACTCCCCCCCGGAGTCAGCAGCTACATTTAGATTACCATTAGTCCCCTGCTACATGCCGTCATCTTTATTAGTCTTAATGGGATTTTATTTCTTATTTTTTTAAGAAATCTGTGTGGATAACGGTAGCTTTAGGATATATAACCGGTGAATTATCTCCCATGAGTCATTCTTCAGCTCTTATTAGTGCCTCAAATTCTTTTACTTTAATTTGTCCTTCACTGTGAAGACAAAGCAAGACAGAAGTGACGGTGGAGAACCAGAGTGTGCATGGTTGATGTGTGTGTGTGTGTGTGTGTGTGTGTGTGTGTGTGTGTGTGTGTGTGTGTGTGTGTGTGTGTGTGTGTGTGTGTGTGTGTGTGTGTGTGTGTGTGTGTGTGTGTGTGTGTGTGTGTGGGTGTGCGTGCGTGCGTGGTGCATGGTTGGGTGTATGTGTGTGTTTGAGGCATGTCAGGGATCCCATATCATGCTCACTGCTCACCTTAATTCAAACAGATCCAATCTGAAGCACTCTCTCCACTCCTCACCTGATTATTTTTCCCTGCTACATTCTCTCTCTCTCTCTCTCTCTCTCTCTCTCTCTCTCTCTCTCTCTCTCTCTCTCTCTCTCTCTCTCTCTCTCTCTCTCTCTCTCTCTCTCTCTCTCTCTCTCTCTCTCTCAGCGACTCTAAATCTGAAATGTCTTGAATTGAACATGCTTTATTCGCAATAATGCTGAAATCGTAAAAGAAAACGGTATAAAATAAATTCACTTGAGCTAGAGAGATGATATTTTATTTTATCTGTGTGCGTGGTTGTGTGTATTCCAGTTTCCGGACAATCAGTCCCTACTTGGTTTGTAATATTGGAAAAGTCAGTCAGTCAGGGATCTGTTTTCAGCCTGTTGGCCAGTTGTGTGGTGTGTCTCTCCCTGAGTGCTGGGTGCAGGACTGAGCCGTTTGGTTATTGTCTGTTTTATCCCAGAAGCGTTCCTGCCTCACAAAGCGCCCAAAATATATACGCATCTCTTCTCATCGCTTTGATGTATATTTTACCAATGAGAGCAAGTAGAGATGAATCGTTTTCCATGCAGTGTAGTGTCACTATAAGTGCAAGTGTGTGTGTGTGTGTGTGTGTGTGTGTGTGTGTGTGTGTGTGTGTGTGTGTGTGTGTGTGTGTGTGTGTGTGTGTGTGTGTGTGTGTGTGTGTGTGTGTGTGTGTGTGTGTGTGTGTGTGTGTGTGTGTGACTTCGTATGTGTGTGCGTGACTGCGTGTGCGTGTTTATGCTTATGCTTGTGCGTGTGTGTGTGTGTGTGTGTATGTGTGTGTGTGTGTATGTGTGTGTGTGTGTGTGTGTGGGAGGGGGGGCTGCACGTCTGTGTGTGTGAATGTATGTGTGTGTATGTGTGGTGTGTGTGTGTGTGTGTGTCTGTGTTCAATGATTCTTCATGGTGCAGAGCAGTGTTTATGTAAATTAGATGGCATTCAAACACATGGCCTCTGCAAATCACCCATGAACCATGATCATTTTCAGGCAAAACCTGAACACAGGGGAGTCAACTGGATGCCCGTTTGTTGCACCAATAGGTGGACAGTTCAATACATTGCGCTGTAGA
>OLKM01001872.1:32500-35000 GCA_900291075.1 Melanogrammus aeglefinus
TAGAGCAGATGGGAGGGAAGAGGACGGGGCGATACAAGAGGGTTCGGTCACGCATCAGTAACAATACATCACATTACATCAGACTTAACGTCACCCCGGACCCACCAACCCACCATGTGGACAACAGCGACGCTCACTGTTTACTTTAACCTGCTGCTCCCCCCCCCCCCCTTCATGTCCCACGCTATGGAGAGCACATTCAACAGCAATTAAAATGAGCTATGGCATTCCAGTGTTTAGCAGACAGCGTTCCATGGTTTAGATGGTGCCAGGCGGCCGATTTAACACTGTGCTGAACTGTTTTCTTTGCTGCCAAGCAGGAAGGATCGCATGAGCCCAGGAGAAGAACTCACCAAATTGGAACCTAAATCTTGTGTGTGTATGTGTGTGTGTGTATGTGTTTGCACAAGTAATGGCGTGTGTGTATGTGTGTGTGTGTGTGTGTGTGTGTGTGTGTGTGTGTGTGTGTGTGTGTGTGTGTGTGTGTGTGTGTGTGTGTGTGTGTGTGTGTGTGTGTGTGTGTGTGTGCACTCAGGCCCCCATGTAAACATGTGTGCACGTGTGTGTGTGTGTGTGTGTGTGTGTGTGTGTGTGTGTGTGTGTGTGTGTGTGTGTGTGTGTGTGTGTGTGTGTGTGTGTGTGTGTGTGTGTGTGTGTGAATGTCTTGTGAGTAACTGTGTGTATGTATGTGTGTATAAGTGTGCGCACAATTAATGGCGTGTGTGTGCACTCAGGCTCCCATTTGTATATGTGCGTGTGCGCGTGCGCGTGTGTGTGTATGAGTGTGCAGGGCTTGCGCGTCTGCTCATTAGCTATGCGGCCTCTGCATGCTTTCTGGGAGGAAGATTCCTAACCTGCTGTAGAAAAGACTCACAACATTGAACACAGAACAAACAAAACCAGGGGGAGCAGAGCGATGCGGGGGGAAACGGAGGAGGAAGAGGAGGGAGAGGAGGGAGAGAGGGAGAGGAGAGAGGACTGAGGGCGCAGAGGATAGAGGAGCGATAGAGAGAGGGGAGAAGGAGGAAGAGATGGAGGGAAACCCTGCACGATGGGAAGGATATGGGTTGGCGGCGGGGTGCGCATTTGTAAAGTTTACGTGGGTGCATAGCAGCATGCATGCCAGCATGTCCTCGGTATTCATCATTTCCAGTATTCCTATTTTGTTTTTTTGTCACAGAAATCCCTGAGGCAGTAAGAGTAAACAAAGATCCAGTCCTTGCTCCCTTCTCTTTGTTTCCTGCAATTCCCCTCTAACACTCTCATACTCACTCACACATCACCAGTGCACATTAAGGGTGTGTGTGTGTGTCTGTTTGAACTCAGCATGCAGATCGGAACGGGTCTTGGCTGGCGAGGAGGAGAAAAACTGCTTTTGCAGTGTTGGATGGCATCTAGAATATGTGTTTGTGTGTGTGTGTGTGTGTGTTGTGTGTGTGTGTGTGTGTGTGTGTGTGTGTGTGTGTGTGTGTGTGTGTGTGTGTGTGTGTGTGTGTGTGTTGTGTGTGTGTGTGCGTGTATAAGTGTGCGTGTGTGTGTGCATGCACATGTGTGTGTGTGTGCGTGTGCAGTCTCAGAGTCTCAGTAATCAGCAGGGATTTAAGCTCCTAGTTCTGTCTCAGCTGTTCCACTTCTGCTACACCACCATTGTGCAGGTGTATTGTATTTTTGTAAATTTTGTTATTTGAATATCTAGATACGGTGAACAGTTCCAGCCTCTCCTGGAACCGTCACCTTATCGTGGTGGAGAGGTTTGCGTGTCCCTGTGAACCTGAGGGCTGTGTTGTCTGGAGCCTTGTGCTCCTGGCAGGGTCTCCCATGGCAGAGTGGTCTCAGGTGAGGGGCCAGACTAAGAATGGTTCACAAAGACTCCATGAAAAAAACAAGAAAGAGGAGGAGAGACCCTGCCCGGAGGAAGCCCGGGGCCCCCGTCTGGAGCCAGCCCCAGACGGAGGGCCCGTTGGCGAGCGCCTGGTGGCTGGGTTTGCCACGGAGCCCGGTCGGGCACAGCCCGAAAAGCTACGTGGCACCCCCCCCCTCTTTGTCCTGTGGGCCACCACCTGCAGGAGGACCCACTGGGGTCGGGTGCGCTGCCACATGGGTGGCGGTGAAAGGCAGGGGTCCCGACGGACCAGACCTGAGCGGCAGAAGCTGGCTCTGGGGACGTGGAACGTCAACTCACTGTGGGGAAAGGAACCGGAGCTTGTGAGGGAGGTGGAGCGCTACCAGTTAGATCTGGTGGGGCTTACCTCTACGCACAGTCTCAGCTCTGGTACTGTACTCCTGGATAGGGGCTGGACTCTATTCTTCTCTGGAGTTGCCAGAGGCATGAGGCGCCGGGCGGGTGTGGGGATACTCATAAATCCCCGGCTGAGCGCCGCGGTGTTGGAGTTTAACCCCGGTAGACGAGAGGGTCGCCTCCCTGCGCCTAAGGGTGGTGGGGGGGGAAAACTCTGACTGTTGTTTGTGCGTATGCACCGAACAGCAGTTCAGAGTACTC
>OLKM01001872.1:40000-57500 GCA_900291075.1 Melanogrammus aeglefinus
AACTAAAGTTGGACAGTTGTCCAAGGGCATTATCCCGCTTATACCATGGTCACTTGCCAAAGAAAATAAATTAAGACCATTCATTTATTGGGGGATAATTTGTTTATCAACACGGCGGATGCGCACGTAGAATGATCGCAAAAAGAACATTTGTTTGACTGGTTGCCATGGTTATCGCCGTGTGGTTAATTTGCAGTTAGCGATGTTGTCAGCCCACTGTTACATTAAACTGTAATCAGAAAATGCAGTTATATGCTATATACCCTATAGTATCTGTGGTGTAAAGGTTAGGAAGAATTTTGAATTATAAATATGTACACTTTATGTTAAACTATAGACCGTCGCGATTCCCATTGAAACAAATGGCGCAGTGATTATTCCTCAAATCTAGAGCTGGTAAATTGTCAAAAATGAATTAAACTGTAATCAGACAATGCGGTTATATGCTATAGACCCTAGAGTATCTGTGGTGTAAAGGCTGGGGCGAATTTCGAATGATATGTACACTTTGGGCACTATCTTGCATCCGGCACAATTTACTTAATCACTGGCGCATGTGTCATTGCTAGTTTGCAACTGGCGCAGAGCGTTCTTTTCCCTCCTGCGCCACTCATCGGTAAATTAGGGAATGATCTTGGGCCTCAAGGCGAAAGGAGGAGGCGTGTTCTGGCGCAAACGTTCCCTGGTGCTATCTTGCAGTTTCACAAACCACTTGCGCCACAAACCAGGAAATAACTAGTTTAAAGTCCGTGGCGCGTTGTTCAGATGCTATTTTAAGGGCGCATGCATAATGTTGCTTGTGCACCTCGCACATACACTTTGCTTCTCTCATCTACCTAGCCACACATTCTTGGTAAATTATTTGGTAAACAGCTGATACAGCGGTAATAACTTGTACTTTTAAATCAATGCATCTGCAAACACCGTACAGCAAACACATATTTTCTTGACACAGACATGGTGTACAAGCCCATAACTTTTAGGACTGATGAGTATTTGATCATGAGAAAACATTGTTTTACCGTGACTGAGTGTTAAAAAGAATGAATGAATGCGGTCGCGCGTGTGTGTGTATGTGCAACACATTGACACATTGACGCTGACACATTGCTGCACATACTAGTATGTAGAATTCTTTCTCTCTCTCTCTCTCTCTATCTATCTCTTCTCTCTCTCTCTCTCTCTCTCTCTCTCTCTCTCTCTCTCTCTCTCTCTCTCTCTCTCTCTCTCTCTCTCTCTCTCTCTCTCTCTCAATTTTTCTCTCACTCACAGACATACTCACACAAACTTACACACACTCATAGGCACGCGCGCACACACAAACACACACACACACACACACACACACACACACACACACACACACACACACACACACACACACACACACACACACACACACACACACACACACACACACAAACAAACACGCACGCACACACGCACACACACCTGCACTCACAAACACTCACAGAGCAATCCTCTTCAAAGGATAAGCAATCATAAATTCCTGAAGGAAAGCAATCATCTCTTAGTTCAACAGACCTTCAGAACTCCCACTCCATGCATCTCTCTCTCTCTCTCTCTCTCTCTCTCTCTCTCTCTCTCTCTCTCTCTCTCTCTCTCTCTCTCTCTCTCTCTCTCTCTCTCCTCTCTCCTCTAGACCTTCTTCTCTCTCTCTCTCTCTCTCTCTCTCTCTCTCTCTCTCTCTCTCTCTCTCTCTCTCTCTCTCTTCTGCCTCTTGAAGACTCTTCTTGCATGGCTCAGCAGAGTGTGGTGCAGTATTTAATTATATTTATCCTATTCTAATCATCTGCCAGTGATTTCCTTCATTACCTCCATTTTCTTGATCAGTGTCTTTCATCTCAATCCTCATCTGGAACGTCCGATCTTGACAGTTTACCCCCTCCCCTGCATCACTCTCAAAGACATCCACGCTGGCCCTATCAGCTGCAGCACCTACTTCCACTGAATACGTGTGTGTGTGTGTGTGTGTGTGTGTGTGTGTGTGTGTGTGTGTGTGTGTGTGTGTGTGTGTGTGTGTGTGTGTGTGTGTGTGTGTGTGTGTGTGTGTGTGTGTGTGTGTGTGTGTGTGTGTGTGTGTACATGTGGATATGTTTTTTTTATTTTGGGTATCCTCTTCAGAGGTCATGTAATTGTGGTGCTCCAGTAAAAAAAATGGTGGAACAAATATGTGCAGGGAGAAAAAATCTATGAAAAAAAGTGAAAATTAAATGGCTGATATTACAGAATGAAATGAACAAGGAGACCCATTAAAATAGGAAGCGGATAGATGAACAGGGAGATAGAAATGTGTGCTGTTTTGATAGAGCCTGAGAGGACAGAGTAGGGCAGAGTGTGTTTACAAACCCTCAAGTTCTCCTGTCTCTTCTGTGATGTACATCCATAACACCTCTGCCATTTTACTAAGGATGCATATATATCCATGGAGGACATATGATGGGGAAAGATGTTGTTTCATAGTTTCATGGTCATACAGACGGACAAGAGAGTTGTTTTTCTCCTTCCTGCCTCCGATCTCCTGGTAGGTAGGTGGGCGGATTGGTGACGCTGCTTTACGTGAACCGAGTACGGGGGAGGCTAGGACACCTTTGCCTTTTGTAAAGTGAAACAATTGTTTGTCACTGAGAGGCGTGATGGGAGAGAACTAGGAATACAGTTTTTTACGATTGCATAAACAGTAAAATCAAAAAGTATCACACAATTTTCAAACGGTCAAAATTCCTCAAGAAGCAAATCCTTGGTCCTGATACAAGTATAACACAATTATAAGCACAATGTCAGCCTCACACTTTTTGCAAAACAAAATACTCAATACTGTACATTGCAATACAGTACTTCACAGTTCAGTAAATTCAGTTTAAGCAAAAATATAACAAAAATTAACCACAAATACATAACTGTACTGTACATAAACACAGAAAAACACAGCAATTGTGCGTGGGTGGGCTTATGGATCCTCGCCTTGTGTGCCGAATCCATCCATGGATTGACCTCTCCTCAATGTCTCTTCCATTGCCTGCAGAAGACGCATGCAGACATGTGGTTGACGGTCATATACACTACATACTCAAGCCAAGAAAACAAACCTTCTATAGGGTTTAAAAATGGCGAGCATAGGCCTACGACTTCAAATTGTTTGGTGTACCAGTTCCGGACCAAAACAGCCAATGGAAACTGACATTATCCCAGACAACAACAAACCTGGCCTGCTCTGATCTTCCTGTCTAGCTGCATCATAAAGTGCATCTAGAAGTGTGATGATATGTTGGGTATTGTGGGGACCTATTTTTGCATGATGGTTCAGTTACCCCTCGAAGGCTTATGGCGGCAAACAATGATATATTGCCCCCGCGCTAAGTAGCACATTTGTTTAAGGAATTGTTACATGTGTTTAAGGTACAGCAACAAAAACTTCAAGTTGTGTTACTTTGATCTAAGCAAGTGTCTATACTGTTCAAGCAATTAAAAAAAACTGTAAGTCTAGTTAGAGATATAAGTCTGTAAAGTATATAATTTAAAACAGTAAACACCTATTTCATTAAATATATCATTTATTTTAACATGATATAACACATTACAATATAATATCAAATTATATTATTAAACACAATACAATACAATATAATTATTCAAAGACATACAAACCACAGTTGGTAATACTTGGTAATAATTAATACTGGTAATAATTTTTACTGTCCCCTAGTTACAATATAGTTTTTACAATATAGTAAATATAATTATGATGATTATGTATTATTCAGATTCAGATTCCAGCCGATTTATTTAACCGAAGAGGGGCAATTCAATTACAAAAATCCTTTTTTTAAAAAAAATTTAAATAATCGATTTTGGTTTGAAAAAATCTTCCTAAAGCATGAATTTGAATTACGATTAATAGCCCAGCTCTAGGGAGAAATGAAGGACTTGGCGGTCTGTTCTCCTAACCTTTTAACGCTAGCCTGGGGTTGTTGTTTTTTTTGGGCTCCAATTATCTTGGAGTATACTTTGAGATTACCATTTAAGATATTCTTGTCAACACATTAAACCAACAAATAAATGAAAATGTTAGAAGACTTTCAATGAGTAGTTGATAAAAAGAGCATAAGATAGTGTCAATGACACGAAAGAGTTAAGCTTCCGCATGAAGTGATTCCTTCCCGATTCTGTGTTTACAACAAATTTGAGTTTTGAGGCGAACTGCGTTCCTTGATAAATATGTTTGATGGAAAATTTCAACCTCCTCGCCATGTATAATGCTGGCTTTTGCTTTATTTGCAGAAATCCATAATTAATGCCTTTATTTTTGACACGTTAAGGTCAAAGAAGTAATCAACACATCATTTGACGAAGGCAGGTAGGGCACACACATGATCTGGCTCCGAACCCTCGAGAAGCCAGCTCGAGGTCGTCAGGGGATGGCACAGAATGGATGAGCTCTCGAGACGTCCTAAGGCTATCTGTATGCACAATCAAAAGCAGGGAGGAGCACAAAACCCGCGGGTGAGCCCATATTTGAGACCTTGCTGTTGTACATTCATACATTAACCAAAAGCTGTCTGCTTCTATATCTAGAAGCAACCCCAAAAGCTGATCTGGTCCTTTAGAATATGAAGCAAGTCGCTCAATCAATATTGAGGGGGGAAAAAAGAAGCTTCGGCGGCAATGTACTCCGGGAGCTGAACTGCGGCCGAAGCTTTCCGGCTGCTCTGGCAGGTGTACTCTGGGAGCTGAACTGCCGCCGAAGCTGGCTGGTCTGGCAGCTCCGGCGCAGGGACTTCGGCGGCAATTCCGGCAGCTAAGCTCCCGGAGTACAATCCCTTTCTCCTCCATGTTGCGGTTCATGGACTTCAGAGAGTCAAGGCCAAAGCTCCTTTCCCCCAATTCCTCTCAACCATGGCTGAAATATCCCCCACTAACAGTCTTTACTTGTTGTGGAAGTGCCAGAGACGTCAGATGCAGTCTTTATGATTCACAATATCATCCGAGGCACAGAGTTTTTGGCCGCGATATTAGATGTAATATTAAATAAATACCCAAATATAATATTATTATTATTATTATATTATATTATAGGATATAGATATAGAGCTCCAGGAGTCCGCAAGTGGCAACAACCCCTTCTCCTCCATGCTGTGGTTCAGTCTGACAGCTCATTGGTCAATGGGCAGCAGCTCATTTGCATTAAAGCTACAGACACCAGAAACAGCGCATTCTGAAGGGACTGAAACAGAGGGAAATAGCGGTAGGCAAGATTTGTTTTCCTAAAAGCAATTTCCAGCAAACAGATTCAAAAACATGTTTTCTGGAACTGAAATACCGTGTTTACTTGTTGGTTAAACACCATAATATGTCTCCTTTAAGAAGTAGGAGTGTCAGAATGGGCAGATGTCTTCAATGAAAACTGCTGAAAACGAAACTAAAATTGTGATTCTGAAAAAGTTTAAATGATATCGAAATTCCGTTATTATTGAAGATACGGTTGAATATTGATTTAGTTAGGTATTAAACAGTTGAAGTAGAGGACGGCTCCGCTGTCCTCTCATTGACTCCCATGTTTAAAAAGTATTGTATTTTAAAAGTGGAATATCTTAAAAAGTATAAAGTATTTAAAAAATCTGAAAAGAAGCGCGCGATTCCAAGCTATTCTGAACATTTAAAAATTGGAATGGAGTCTCTAGGTGAAAAATTGAGGAAGGAGATAGGTCTCTAAGTTTTTAGACAATAATAAAGAAGAAAGAAGGAAAGAAAGAAAGAAAGAAAGAAAGAAAGAAAGAAAGAAAGAAAGAAAGAAAGAAAGAAAGAAAGAAAGAAAGAAAGAAAGAAAGAAAGAAAGAAAGAAAGAAAGAAAGAAAGAAAGAAAGAAAGAAAGAAAGAAAGAAAGAAAGAAATTTAAGAAGAACAATAATTGAGAGCTGCCTACAGCACTCACCTAATTACCACTTTAAATAGGTAGGTAAACACAGAGAAAGTATAGCAGAAATACTAAGAGCAACCTCCAATATTACCACTCAACTAAGTACTGTGTAATTGTGACTGTTTGAGGTTGGTAATAACACAGATATGATTGCATAATTCCTTGGAAAGTATGTAACCAATTCTTAGAAACACCTCTTCTTGTATCCCAATTAAAGTTCCAATAGTAGTTATCCAAGGTTTATGTTGGCAACAACCCAAGTTTAATTAGAAATTGCTCGTTGTTAAATAGTTATTCTTCACGGCTCTACTCTTTTATACAGGGTTTATAGATCTACCCGAGAATTTCTGCATTTTCGGGTGCCACAAACAAACTCCTTTTTTTTGAAGGATTTATCCTTTTCATTGTAGAGTAAGACAGGAAGGTATTTGAGAGAGATTGGAAGACATGCAGCAAAAGACCACAGGAATCAAACCCCAGTCACTGGAGTAAGGACTGGGCCTAAGTGGTACACGCTTTACCCGTTGAACAACCAGGGACCCCTACCCTATCTTTTCTAACTTAATTTGTGGAGAAAGGATGGAAGAATTGTTGTTCCATTTCTCCACAGAGCAGACGGCATGCCGAATTCCTGAGTAGAATCAATCGGTAGTTCACATATCCTTTTAAGGGATGCCCAAAATACCATAAACCTCTAATCAAACAGCCTGTACTCATTCTAAACAACAGAATAGGTTGTTAGCATTGGTCATCCCAAACAACCCATATGAATGTTTGGACAGCACCCCCTTTCACCTGTTCCAAGAAACAGCAAAAGGTCACATTTGTCCAGGTCTTGCCAAAACAAATGGACAACATTTTTTGTTCTCAGTGGAAAATTATGGTGTTATCCATATGTATGGTACAAAAAAAATTGTAAGTCCAGTTACGGTACATGCAAGTCATAAGTTGTAAATCTCCCAGCTTATATAATAGCCTCTTTAGCAAACCAGCTTGAAAAGAGACAACACAGCTTTATATGGTATTGCACGCACAGCAAGACTGCGCAATGCATAAATTGGTGACCGGCATAAGGTAGCAATGTAATCACCTGTGTAAGAGCATTTAAAATCTACATTAAAAAGACCAACTTGATGCAAATACAAAGAAAATATAACCGCAAGCGGTGATTAACGGGGTCCGAGCGAAATGAAAAGTCAAGAACACACTAATGGAAGATATATAAATATGACATATAATTATGAAAGAAATATCTTGATGCTCCTCTTAATACCATAGCTTTCAGGTGTCTGGGCTGGAGAGCAATGGCCGAATGTCATGTTTAGCATGTTCGTAATTGTCTGATCGGGATTCAAACTCTTAAACTAAAGATCACCTGTACAAGGCATTATCCCATTGAGCCACTGAAAAACCTGAAATGTAGCCTCATTCACATGGTGAAAATGTCTATTGATAAGCCCACAACATCCAGAAAACTCCTAGCAAATATTTCTCAAATGTATTAAGTTTTAATGCCAAACTGTGTGTTGGCAGACCGATTCTTGGAAACTAATGAGCCAGAATGTTGATTGCCTGATGAATTTCAGGTGCTGTTCAATGTTGTGTTTCTTAAATGAGTGGCAATGACAGAATTTCATTTTCAGCTTGTTCATAATGCTCTAATCAGGGTTCGAACTCTCAACCTAAGGAACACCAGTACATTGCATTATCCCGGAGAGCCACTGACATTCCTAAACTGCATGAAGCCTCATTCACATCGTGAAAATGTCGATTGATAAGCACACAACATCAAGAAAACTCCAAGCACAAATTTCACAAGAGAATTAAGCTTTCTTAAAAGAGTACAGATCTGAAAATTTGCACTATTAAGGGTATCTACTTAATGATAGCTGTATGGTCGTTATACAATAACAAAATGGTCATATAGGCAAAATGGGTTGAGACTGTGAACGCTTGGCTTTTCTATGAAATTTTGGGAAAAGTAAACGTTTTTAGAGCAGAAGACCAGGGTGAAAAAGATGCATCTGATTTTAGAGATTAATATGATGAAAAAATTTTTGAGTTCAGGTCATTCTGGTAAGGAGAAATAAGGCTAGTTCATATTTTTTTAAATAGCGCCACCTTTGGGTGCAGTACCACAATTTGGGTTTATTAGTAGTGGGGGGTATTGGTATCCACCTATTAATAGTTGTATGTTTTTTTTATACGTTAACAAAATGGTCATATAAGAAAAATGGGCTAAATGCGCCAACTTTCTTGGCCAATATTTCTCAAATGGAACTAAGTAAAACAAATTCTGTTCGATGATTTTTGTGAGGCTTGGTCTAAAGATTTTATGTGGCGATTTTGGTGAATTGTTGATTATTTTTGTAGCCTGTGAATCTTTTTATCATGTTTAGCTTTAATATGAAATCGTGGGAAAAGTACATTATAATTTTATTTATAAATGCGTCTGATTCTGGAGATTAATATTCTGAAAGAATTTTGAGTCCAGGTCAATCTGGTGAGGAGAAATAAGCCTAATTCATAAATAATGGTACGGTATAGGCTGCAGTATGACTTACAGAATTTGAGGGGAAAAAAAACGTTATGGAAACAATAGGGGCCAAGCAGCTTCGCTGCTCAGACTCCTAATAAATCTCTTTACGGGCGCAGCCATTTTTTTTGACGAGTAGTACGGTCGGCCTCACTGAACTCGCTCTACTTGCAGAATAGCGAGCGGGACTGACCAAAAGGGGACATGCCTCAGTGAAATTCTGCAAGAAAGCTAGGAGATTTGCAATTTACGACTTGCACGTACCAGCATACCATCCAAATGAATTACAGCATTAGAATAGTAGCTGTACAGGAAGTGAGGTAATAAGTAGGTGACTGAGGGGTCACAGACTCTTGGGAGTGCAGCCTCTATATGAATCACCATGGCAACAATAGAAAATGTTGCATTAGCTATCATGCTAAACATCATACACATTCACTGGCTGAACGAGAATTGAATGCACTTTTATGTGTACAAATGTTATCAAAGCACATTTGAATGCTGAAATTTTCTTAAAACGTTTCTTTTTCCACTGAGAATATAATTTTTGTTGCATGGAAAAGGAATAACGAGTTAGAAGGTATATGGTAAATGCCTGGTCATTTTATAGAAACAAACAAGGCTTCCTTTTATGGTACAGTTTCTGCTGACTTACTGAGTCAAATCTGCAAGAACATACCCTGTATCTTAAAAGGCGTATCAGAAGACAGAAAATGGTTCCTGTGGAGGTTACCGGGAAAGTATTGATATAATTCTTCAACTTAAATAAAAACAAGTTGATAGTTTCTAGGGTAAATCGAATAAAGCCTTGAGAAATAGGTGGTACCAAGAAACATAACTATATAATTAAACTTGGGTTGTTATTAGGGGTGGGAAAAATAATTGATTCTTCGATGCATCGCGATCCTCTCCAGAACGATTCCGTCTCAATGCAGATAAATTAATAATCCGATTTTTTTTGTTGTTGAAAAAACAACAACTTTTTTTTCTTTTTTAAAATTTGTTCGCCTGCTGCAACATTCTGTTTGCCAGAGAGGGATAATTTTAGTAATTTTAATATTATTCAATTTATCTTCATTGTGTATTGCCCCATCTGATTTGTCTTGACACGATTGCGATTCAGCCTACGCATAGCATGCACACAAACTCACAGCCACACAAGAACTCCTTCTAATTCAAGAGCAGCTTTTTATTTAATGACATAGAAAAGAAAGATTAGAAATAAAATAAAACTGAAACCTATTTTCTACATGCTTCCAATTTGTGTTGTAATGCAAGCTGCATTGATTATTGCATTGTTCATAGAAAGTTCTAATTGTGGCAAAAGCTTTCTCTCTAATAAAATATTAGATAAGTTCATTCATCTATTGATGTCTTTAATGATCATCACAAAAATAGGAAGTGATTAGCAAACTCTGAGTAGCAAACTCAGATGTATATCTATAATTTTGAAAATCATGCATGGAAAATATATGTACATACTTTTTTTTTGCATCGAGATGCATCGATAATCGCTTTAGAATCGAATCGTTGACCTCATAATCGGAATCAAATCGTGAGGGAGCCAAGAGATTCCCACCCCTAGTTGTTACCAACATAAACCTCAACTACAATTGCATCTTTAATTGATGGGTAACAGAGGAGGTGTTTCTAAAGATTGGTTGAGTAATAGTGGTATAGAGAAAAGAGGTATTTCTTAGTATATCCGCTGTTGTTTTCTACCTATTTTAGCAATAATTACATGTTAATATATTAAAATCGACCAAGTATTAACCTGTTAGATAGTTAGTGACTAGGGGAAGGTCAAAGGAAGGGTTACCCAACATTTTATTATAAATGACAAATGACAAAACATGAGCAAATAGACGAGGAGGGACACATCCACCAGGACCTCGACCAGAAACAGAGGCCACATAAGTGCCAATGCAATGTATTTATCATGTATTTAACCATCTTGTCCGGGCGTTGCACATGGGCGGGAAAGGTCAGAGGACGACAAGACATTACAAGACACTATGCTGTTGAACCACATGATTGAGTGAGGGTGCCGGTAGGCTGTACAGGCAACAGCCTTTCTCTCACAACAAGCCACTATAATCATAATGTCTGTTGATGCTGTCTCTCACCACCGTCCCTCACTTCTCTCTCGCTCCACCATGTCCATTCAGCATCTGTCTCCACAGACCTGCAATGTCCCAACGTATTTCAATGGGCAGGCTGTGATGTGCTGCGAGCTGTGATGTGCTGTGAGCTGTGATATCACCTATTGAACACCTCCACGCTCAAACCACGTCTCGGGATGCGCTGTTCATTTGTTTTTTTTGTTTTTCGTGGGGCCGTGCATTACACTGTGTCCAATGGCCTGGTGTACAACTTTTGGTGCAATGATGTACAATGCACTCTCAGAAGACAACACATGGGAAGATGAATGAGAAGTGCATCCGAGACCGATTAAAGCCAGTCAAGGGAGATGCATAAAAGGTCTGCAAAAGGAGATCATTAACACTGCATAATGTGTCTTTGGCTGTGTGTGTCTCCATGTGTGTTTATAACCCCCCTCCCCCCCGTCCCCCCCATGTGTGTCTATGCATAGGACTCACAAGTCATTACTGTAACTAGAGTCTCTGCCCTCAGGTCAGCTGTCATTAGCAAGTCCAGAATGGCAGCCAATCCCATGTGGGGCACACATCTGGAAAGTGCTTTATTTTCTTTGTGTGTGTGTGTGTGTGTGTGTGTGTGGTGTGTGTGTGTGTGTGTGTGTGTGTGTGTGTGTGTGCGTGCGTGCGTGCGTGCGTGCGTGCGTGCGTGCGTGCGTGCGTGCGTGCGTGCGTGCGTGCGTGCGTGCGTGCGTGCGTGCGTGCGTGCGTGCGTGCGTGCGTGTGTGTAAGACACTGGATTTATGATGTAAATGATGACAAAACAAAAGAGAAATAATGAGTAAAACATTTCTTGATTAGTTGTAGCATGAATGAAAATATTAACGTTCATCACAGTGGTTTATTTTGCCTAATGAAGATTTACCCAATGAAAAGCCAATTTAGAATCAAGAAACAAATATAAATGTTTATTCAAGTGGTCTCGCAATACACGTTTGTAATTAAAATTCATGAAACTTTCTTGTTTACCATTATTCACCCTCTGTGTGTTTTTTTCCTTTCCTTCTCTTTCATCTCCTTTTCTTTCCTTTCCTTTATTTTCCATGTCCTCTCTCTCATCTTGTTCAATCCATAAGAAGCACATCTCAGGCCACCCATTAGGGGCGTATGCAACCTGGTCTCACAGGAATCCGTGAAATGACCACGGACGCTTAACTCAAACTCCGTGGAATCCTCACGGAAACACGCCAATTTCCAATGAACGAGTCGACCACGGGCGCTTAACTCATAATCACTTAAATTGTCCGCGATATGCCAACGGAATTGGCTCCAATGCAAATTAATGACAGGGGGGATGTAGTGTGTGTGTGTGTGGCACACACACACAGATCCCCATCTCAATGTCCGAGTCAACCTGGTCTCACAGGGATCCGTGAAATGACCATAGCCTATGTATACGGTATGGCCACTCACCTGGCCGCACAGGAATCCGTGAAATGACAACGGACGCTGAAATCAAAATCCGTGGGATCATCACGGAAACACGCCGATTTCCGTTTTATGGGCACGGGATATGCTCTGGGATTTGCTCTGGTCTCGCAGGGATCCGTGAAATAGCAATAAATATATACATTTCACCTATATCATGCGATTTCGTGCTCATGCGCACAACCGTTAATCCTATTGAATCGTGTCCCAGAGCACGGTTGCACCTTTTTCGTCTTCCACAGAACGGAATGTCAAACCATTCATTTTGAGAGAGAGAGAGTGAGAGAGAGAGAGAGAGAGAGAGAGAGAGAGAGAGAGAAGAGAGAGGAGAGAGAGAGAGAGAGAGAGAGAGAGAGAGAGAGAGAGAGAGAGAGAGAGAGAGAGAGAGAGAGAGAGAGAGAGAGAGAGAGAGAGAGAGAGAGAGAGAGAGAGAGGGGGGGAGAGGGGAGAGAGAGCGAGCGCAACCTGGTATCATGCAAAAACGTGAAATAGATACGTTGGTCCACCTCGCAAGACGTGCTCAGTGTCACGCTTTGCCTGACCAAAGCATTTTCAGTTAAGCGCCAGTGGTGTACTCGTTCATTGAAATGGGGATCTGTGAAATTGTTGTGTTTTTACATGAGGATTCCACAGATTTTGAGTTAAGCGTCCGTTGTCATTTCACAGATTCCTGTGAGACCATGTTGGGTATGGCACTGTTCTCGCCCATGCACCCATCTTGAATTTAATAGACCATTTTCGTTGCTTCGAGGAGGTCTGGTGGTCTCCGTATATAATAAATAAATAAACACCCATATATTATGAAATAAATAAATATCTATAAATATATATATGTGTATATATATATACTGTATATATACACATACATATTTATACATAGGCCTATATATTTATTTATTGCGTTGCTTCGTGGAGGTCTGGTGGTCTCTGCATATAAATAAATACAAATAAACAGGTAGGCCTATGTAGCCTACATAGGCCTACCTATTTACATACATACATATTCATATTTATGTATTATATACGGAGACCACCAGACCTCGTCGAAGCAACGAAAGTGGTCTATTAAATTCAAGAAGGGCCGGCGAGAATAGGGATATAGTGCCATACCGTCAATATGAATTTCATCCATTTCCGAGAGTATGGTCAATGGTCAGATACAGATCTCGTTATAACAATAATTTATATCGATGTAACAAGAATGGATGTAATGATAACGCCAAGAAAATAAAGGCTAGGCCTACATGGTTATAATAATTTGAATATAATTAACTTATAAAGCGTATAACAGACAACGAGACAATCTGGTTTTGGGCCAGCAGAGGCTGCATTTTGACCAAATTCGGCCTATAACCTTATACATATAATAGTCTAACTCTATATGTCAATTGTATGATATGCTGTAGGCCTACGTATAGGCAAGTTTTTTATATTATAAATATTTAAATATTGTCATACCTGAATCACATTCCCCACAGAAAAAGTACACCGTGTAACTTGCAACCCTCTTCGTTGATTGGATTGGTGGAAGTGGATTGTCAATGGTCAGATAAAGATCTTGTTATAACGATAATAACTACATGGTCTATTTATAATATCATAACTAAATAATTGTATATTTAATTATATATAATATATATTTTAATATTTAATTTATTCAATACCAATGCATTTCAATCGGGAGATTATTTTCGATTTAAGAAGGAGAGGGGCGGGCTGCGCAGGATTCGCCAAAACAACAATCCGATTTATCAGATTTTTTGAGCAGACCCCCTCAAAAACTGAAACTAACCACGTTCCTTAAACCGAGCCCCTGTCCACACGGAGCCAATTTTTTGGTGAAACCGCATAAGTCTTGTGCGTTTCGGACGACCGTCCAGACGGAGGCGGCGAATCCGGTGCCCGAAAACCTTTCTGAAACCACCCTCGGAGGTGGTTTCAAATCTATCCGGACCTATGCTGTTTCGTTTTAGGATTTGTGTGGACGCCTGAAACGCAAACGATTAAGTTATTGCTGTCACTGGCTTGTTACGTCACTCTGAGAGATGCGCACAGACATATTTGGTAGTGACACAGCCTACAACCTATTCATGAAAGCAGAACATCAAGCTCATTGATTGAATGAGGCAGGATTATTTGAAATAATTCATTAAGATATCATGTGTGAGAGGTCATTCCCCCCCTTGAGTGTATTAACTATTTCTGGTGGTTGAAATGCTCATTGCAATGCTTCCTATTTATGTCTAGTGTACCCCCTACTGTCCACAAGCATCCCCCCCCTCCCCATATGGATATGTAGAATTGTTGCCATGCCCCGGTAGTTGTGGTGTCATATCTATGAAAGAGGGCATTCAAATGCTACAATGATCAATTAGGAGGCCGAAGCCCTAAAGGAAGTGATGCAATAGGTAACTTCTGAGTTAAGGACAGTAACAAGTAGGCTATAGACCTTTAAGTGATTCCATGAGGCCACCACCGATTTTGAGTCAGGCGCCCGTGGTTGACTCGTTCATTGGAAACGGGGATCTGATACACGATAAACACTAGTTCTGTATCAGAGGGGATTATGTGCTGCATGCCAATCTGCATTTGGCCATGAGGATGAAATAAAATCCTCGTAGAAATCTATGGAAACATGGGGGTTGAAAATCAAGGAGCTAAATGAGTGACACACAGATAGACTCCAGAGAATGCATAAGCAGCTTTCTAAGACAGCGCCTGTAAGCCCAAGCTAGCGATCTCCTGCGTGTAACAACTCTGTATCATGGCATCACAGAACAGCGGACTGGGAACAGCCAATCACAGCAGCCCAAGAAGGGCTACTCTGTGCTGCTACAATCTGTTAAATGCTATTCTACACCATTGTATGTTATCTTCTTCCTTCCGTATTCGTATTTCTATATTCTAGGAATAGACGTCACTGTTATTAAAATGTCTACTTATCTTAACTTGGATTGAACGTGTGAAACGGTGTGATATTTTGGTTATTTTGTTAGTGACACTTTTTAGTTTGAGAACATGGGCTCTGCTGATAGGAAGTGGGAGTGGCTTACACAGACGGGAAAAACAATGGCCCTACTTATTTTCACTGATTCAAGAGGAGACAAAGCTAGAGCGTCTTCGTTGACAGTAGCGGCTAATCATCCAAGCACACTTCACAGCCCTGTGTTTGTAAGACACTTTAAGCATGACCGAGACATTTCTACATCCCCCCTGACATGAAATCGATCAAGCATGCGTGTCTGCATGTCAGGCAGCGCATTTGTTAATTTGACGTTTATGATTCACTTGCTACGTGTATTTTATACCGCAAAAACGAATAGCATGCCACCTGCCTCCCAAATTGACTGGATGAAGAAGTGAGAAGTAGGGAATTGAATGTTAAATTAACTCTCACACACATAGGCCTAGAGAGACACACACACACACACACACACACACACACACACACACACACACACACACACACACACACACACACACACACACACACACACACACACACACACACACACACACACACACACACACACTAAAACCCATTCAGGCACATTCAGGTCCATGGCCATCGACAGTAATCTTTCTGTAAGCAGATTTTCACCGGCAGGGGACATTGAGGTCTAATCACACCTCATTGCACTGGGCTTTCAGAGTGGGATTCTGAATGTAAAATTTGTTTGTAATGGGTGTACAAAATATGCGCCTGTATGGAGATGTTTATTTATTTAATACATTGTGACGTACAATCAGATGAAGCATTGGCATTGCAATGCATGCAGGTAATAAACCTTTCATATTTAATTAAATATTCAGTAGAAAAATTATAAATTGTGCTGTTTCTGTCACACACATTCCCCTTCATCGCTCACCTCTTCTCTGCTTGATTGGACTGTTGTCTGGTCAGTGCTTTGAGCCTGCCAGCTAGATCGATAGGGTAGCACATACTCACAACATACACACTAACATAGACACACACACACACACATACACACACAAACATACACATAAATCAGCACAACATAGACAAACACACACACGCACCCACACACACACACACACACTCACACACAGGCATGCGCACGCACACACACACACACTCACACCATCTGGTCTCATACAACGTTTGTATGATATTTTACGTAAAGTTATTCTTTCATAAAATTCCTAGAGATCAGTGCGCCTGGAGGCCCAAGGAGTAGAGAACCATCGGGATTAAAATGCCTTTGGATAAAGTTTCTATCAAGAAAAAAAATTGCTTTTTATTGTCATAATCTTCGTTCAGTGATTGTACATGAGATAAAGTTAAACTGCTTGTGGCGTTTTTTTAAATGACCTCACTGTTACAGACACATTTACAGAACAAAATACCTCGTCTTGTAATGAGTCAATACGGTATTCTAACAATTACAAGAGCCGAAATAATATCCATAACAACTTACAAACTCAATGTTAACACTCATCACTGAATGAAGATTATGATGATTAAATGCATATTCCCAGTATAAATGCCAAATATATATTAATGCCATATATATTAATGCCAAATCTATAGTTTGTGCATAGGCACACTGATTGCAGGTTTTGCTGGAAATTTGTAAGAATTGTACCAAAAATTGTGCTTAACCTTTGGTTCAATATCATCCCTGTAGATCCAGCGTGGTACGGTGGCCAGACCCTGGATGGTTGAGGCTCTTGGTGGCCACGGCCTTCAGGAGGCTGTTATTCTCTAAACATTGAGTGCTTCAGCAAGTAATGATATCTGCATGTAACACAGAAAAGAAAAATGGGAATGTATCAAAATAGAAAATGGAAAATAAAGTGGTTTGAACAAGTAATTTGGTGTGGCTGTTAGAGCCATTCGTAAAGACTTTTTTTTGTTCAACTACAACAACACTGAGTGAGTGTCCTCATTTGCACTGCACTGGTGAATGATGTTTGATATCTCAATATTTGTCTGCATCCCCTGGCCTCTGGAATAAAAAAAAGAACATGCTTAAATGAATACTTCACCCATTCAGAACCGACGTTCTATCATTATAAAATCGCTATTGTAATATTAAAAAAATAATAACAATTCCCTCAGTCTAACCCAGTCTTCCCTTGGCCCAGCTTTCCTGATCTAATTTTCTCCCGAGATGATGTCAAATGACACTTTTGACGTCATCTCGGGAGAACTTTGCTTGCCTGCTAGAAGGGCAGAGGACTACAAACCACTGGTTCCGCAAATTTGTGAGCTCTGTTTGCCCATAGACACTAACACAGAGTCCCTGTGCTTCAGCGAATTTCAGCGATGCCAGTTTCTTCCAGAATAAATGGCTGAATCTGGCGAAGACGGGGCCATGTGTGTAACCTCTCACCCAGGCTTTACGCCTCATCTGAACAGTTGGGTATTGGATACATATTTCCGAACCCAGAAAGTGAACTGAAAACGCCAGCCAAAGC
>OLKM01001872.1:65000-67500 GCA_900291075.1 Melanogrammus aeglefinus
TTTGTGTGTGTGTACATTTGTTTTGTGGGCCATGTGTGTATGTTTGTGTGTGTGTCTGTTTGTGTGCATTTGTATTGGGTGTCCTTGATTGCCACTTTTGTCACTATATTGCAATATTTACACCGATATACTGTGTATATACAGTGTATATATATATATTATATATATATACTGTATATAAATATAGAGACTGTGTGAATATATATATATACACTGTAAATATTTATAGATACTAGAGTTTTCGCTTGTGCGTTACGCTTGCTCAACCTCTTGTTGTAATTAAACCCATAGCAATAATGTGGAAAGCCCAGTCGATAATGTAACAAATTTCTGAGCACATAATATAATAACATTTTGCCTACAAATTTAAAACGTATAACATTCGTCCACCACAAATGACTCTTAAAAGCAGTGCCAACATTTTAATATATTTTAACCATTCAGTGAACAAAAGGCAACAGGCTGATTTTCATTTAGGGGGGCCACTCAATGACATGCAGAACCGTCATCAACACGCCCACTGAAGTGGTGTTCACATATAACATAATTTACATTTCCAACAGAGAAAATAATACATCAGGGGTACTATTCAGGAGATATTCAGGGTACAAATGTCAGGATATATTGTTCAAACATATGGCCCATCAGGAGAATATCAGGACTTCAGCAGCTAGTGTGAGAGCATTTGATTACATTATAAAATTTGTCAATTTATGGTAACAGGGGAAATTGTTCAATGGAAAGTGTAGTATACTATGCATGCAAATCAATTATTAAATAGCTTTTACTGTTATTCAGGGCTGAAAAGTGCATTGACATTTTAAATGCAAGGCAAATACTATTGGTTAATTGAAAAATAAAAATCATCATTGTGATTAAACATCTCTTCCAGTGTCCTGGCCAAGACAGGCAGCAGTAACCTACACATAGCATACACACAAAACATAAGAAAAATAAAATAACTAAAACAGTCCACAGGGGGGAGGGGGGGGGATATCAATATCGCAAGACATTTGGGGAGGCTCAAGGAGAGGAGTAATATTAAGTTTGAGCAACAAAGTGTGAAGACATTTCGGGAGGCTAAAGGAGGAGAGTAATATTACATTTGAGCAACAAAGTGTAGTCTTGTGGTGGACTATAGAAATGATTCACCATACTGTGTTATTGAGAAGTTTTCGTTGTGTTATAGGGACACTGTCTCTTTAAGAATCACGTGACTTCTGTGTTGATATGCCGGACGGTGCGATGTTTGAATATACAACCCAGTCTCACGGAAATAAGTGACACTGTCCCGTCATTTAATCTATTCATTCGTGATCTGGGGTACGTAATGTCAATTTTTTCGTGCCAAAAGCACAAATTTTAAACAATATGACAGCTTTTGGCCACCCATTTCTACTTTCACCTTTAATTCTGAGAAATTGTGACAATTCACGGATATATTAAATGCAGGTGCGCTGCTCTGTAAGCAAACCACGATGGAAAAAAGCAAGCTGCTTCATCTCTTCCTTTTAAAATGAGTTTGAAATTTGTGTTTTTTTCGCACGAAAAATCTGAAATTACGTGTCCCAGATCACGAATGAATAGATTAAATGACGTGACGTGACAGTGTCACGTATTTTCGTGAGACTGGGTTAGAATATAACAGATTTTATATGACAAAATGAACGAACCGCAGTTTCTTGTTGAGGTGAGAAATTTTCTCTTCCCTTATTTTATCGCAATTTCTACAGTCTATAGACAGAACGTGTTAACTGGCTGAGTTTGTCAACGTGTTTAAAAACATAACGTCTTACCTGGGCGAGTGTCGATGGCCAAGCCGTTAAACGTCTTTAACTGTGTGTGTGTGTGTGTGTGTGTGTGTGTGTGTGTGTGTGTGTGTGTGTGTGTGTGTGTGTGTGTGTGTGTGTGTGTGTGTGTGTGTGTGTGTGTGTGTGTGAGTGTGTGTGTGTGTGTGTGTGTGTGTGTGTGGTGCGCGCTTCCGTGTATGTATCGCTGCCTTCGTTTTGACGTGCGCATGTGTGTGCGTTTCCGTGTATGTTTGTGCGTGCTTGAGTGTGTGTTCTTACCTGCGCGTGTGCCGATGGTGGAGCTGTTAAACGTCTTACCTGTGGTGTAGTGTAACGTGTGTGCGTTACCGTGTATGTCTTGTGTGTGCATGTGTGTGTGTCTTCGTGCTGCGTGTGCGTGTGTGGAGTGTTAAACGTCTTACCTGTGCGTGTGAGTGTGTGTGTGTGTGTGTGTGTGCGCTTCCGTGTATGTGTCGCTGCCTTTGTGTTCACGTGCGATGTGTCCGCGTGCTTGTGTGTTTGTGTAGTGTGTGCGCATGTGTGTGCGTTTCTGTGTACGTTCGTGCGCATGTGCTTGCTTGCGGTGTATATATGCGTTCGCGCTTGGCACATGCACACTTGAGTAACTTTGAGTAACTGGTGCGACAGGCCTGCTATTATATGTATTAGGGCTGTTAAATTTAGCGCAACAATAACGCGTTGACACAATC
>OLKM01001872.1:72500-99942 GCA_900291075.1 Melanogrammus aeglefinus
TTTAACTTCAAATGCCTCAGTTTATGGCCAAATAATATGACCTAATTTACACATGGAATAGCGTTTTCTTCCACAAATTCAGAAATACTGAGTCCTCAAATAAATTTCGGCGAAGAAAACTTGACACGCATGATATGCGGTAACTGTGGTTCTATTTAATAATATACGCAATACATTAACAAACGTCGTTTCTTACCAGTATTGTATGAATTATCATTATCGACTTGTGTTCCTAATATGTGTGTGTCCCCCGTTAATACATTGCCGCATGGACTGTGTTATGCGTTACGTGTTTAGTTTGCACTCCCGCACTCATTCATTCATTTTAACACTCACTCGCGGCAAAACAATGTTGCTTATCAACCCTAAAAGTTATGGGCTTGTACACAATGTCTGTGTTTGTGTTTGCTGTACTGTGTTTGCAGATGCATTGATTTAAAAGTACAACTTATTACCGCTGTATCAGCTGTTATTTACCAAATAATTTTACCAAGAATGTGTGGCTAGGTAGATGAGAAAAGCAAATTGTATGCGCGAGGTGCACAAGCAAAATTATCCATGTGCCCTTAAAATAGCATCTGAACAACGCGCCAATGCCTTTAAACCACAATTTCGGAATTGTTTTCTGAAACTGCAAAAATAGCACCAGGGAACGTTTGCGCCAGAACACATCTCCTCCTTTCGCCAAACCGCCCCTTGGGGCGCAAGATCATTCCCTAATTTACAGACGTTTGGCGTTGGTGGGAAAAGAAAGCTCTGCACCAGTTGCAAACTAGCAACGATACATGCGTCAGTGTAGAAAGTCAATTGCGCTGGATGCAAGATAGGGCCCAGAGTGATGGTAACAAAGTACAGACTGAGCGCTCACAGCCTGGCCATAGGAACAGGCCGACATAAGAAATCATGGCTGCCCAAAGAGGAGCGGCTGTGCCAGCAGTGTGAAGAAGCTGCTGTAGAGACCGAGCAGCACTTCCTCCTCCACTACCCTAAATTCAAAAATGCCCGCAAAATATATTTTAGCAAATTCGGCCAAAAACACCCACAACTTATAAACTCACATGTAGACCAACTAAAAATATTAATGGGAGAAAGAAAAAAGAGCTCCGTCCTCGCAGGAAAGTTTATTTCAGCTTGCCACAACATTACAGGATGACATTCTACACCAGGCCTCACTGTTTTATTTTGTTTTATTTTAATGATTATTCGTAAATTATAATGTGTTTTATCTAGCTTCTCTTTACATTCATTTAATTTAATTATAATATTATTATAATATTACTATTTTTTCTATATGTAAATATGTACATCTGTATGCTATGTTACAATGTTTAGGTTGTTATACGTACATATTGTTCTGACGTTCTCTTTTGTTATTATACATAATATTTGTAACACTGTAATGCTTTGGCAACACTGTTTGGTTTACCACAATAGCCATGCCAATAAAGCTTTTTTGAATTTGAATTAAGAGAGAGAGAGAGAGAGACCGAGAGAGTTATATAGAGAGGAGGGAGAGAGTGAAAGAGAGGAGAGAGACAAGGGAAGAGAGAGGATGGAGAGAGATGGGGTAGAGGCATGAATCATTGCTTGAATAATCTATAGCTACAGGCAGATGGTACACATTCATACACAAACACACACACACGGCCAAATGCACACACGTACTGAACAGACACACACAGTAAAGACCGTTTGCCTACTGTAAACACTCGTAAACACACTTTAACATGCTGTTGAAGTGTCTATGAACTTTGTTCAATGTACAAGCAATGCACATGAATTTAAACATAGAGTTCTGTGTTCAAGCAAACTCCCTCTCGTATGAGTCAATTTCAGTGCTTTGGTGCACAGCGATGTGCATTCACACATGTCAGTGAGTTCAAATGACAATTTCATCAGATGAAAGCATGTTTTATTCGTCCAACCAAGCTCTGACTGTCACTCATCACATGATGATGATGATGGCTCACTCTAAACCTGTGTAGCTCTGACTGTCACTCATCACATGATGATGACGATGGCTCACTCTAAACCTGTGTAGCTCTGACTGTCACTCATCACATGATGATGACGATGAGACCCCTCCCCATTTTTCTGGCCGACCAGAGCCAGAATTTGAAACAGCCATTCCATCAGAGACAGCACATGCTAGTCATGCACGTCAAAGCTAAGGAATCTGGTGAAAGTTAATCTCTCTCTATTTCTCTCTATTTCTCTCTCGACTCTCTCGATACCTTCCTCACCGTTGCATCATGCTTTCCCCTTGTTTATAATTTTTCTCATTTTTCTTTCCCACACTCCTGGCTTTTATCTTTTCATTCGCTCTAACCTTCATCCGTCTTCATCCATTTCTCTCCGCCTCTATCTCTCTCACTGTCGCTCCTTGAATCTCTCTCTCTGTGTCTCTGTGTCTCTCGCTCTCTCCCTCCTGTTCAGAGACTAAAGGAGCTCAAGCACAGGGAGTTTGCTCGTAACGTGGCCTCTAAATCATGGAAGGACCAGCGCAAACAAGAGAGGGCCCTGAGACGCCTGCACCAGCTCGCACAGCTGCAGCAGGACAGCCAGGGGTGAGTGTGTGTGTGTGTGTGTGTGTGTGTGTGTGTGTGTGTGTGTGTGTGTGTGTGTGTGTGTGTGTGTGTGTGTGTGTGTGTGTGTGTGTGTGTGTGTGTGTGTGTGTGTGTGTGTGTGTGTGGAGGGGTATATTTTCAGTGTGTTTTTGTAATGAAACCAAAGGCAAAAGTCCAGAGAGGTTAAAGTGTGTCACATCCAGTTACTGTTGGCGAGCTTGATGGATGTGTGCGTACACATGAGAGCACTTGGCTGGCCTAAGTAGGCCACAGGTGAGGTAACTATACCATGGAGATGCTGACACACTAGGTGCAGGCACTTTGTGTTCTCCACTTCGTTAAAAAAATAAAAAAGAATAAAAGGAATAGGGGAAAATAAAAGGCATAGGGGAAAATTAAAGTGAAACCATAGCCTTAACTACAAAATTCCCTATTATTCCAAACACCTAAAGCAATCAAAACAATGGAAATAAAAACCAAACACTTTGTGAAGTTCCTTGCAATTATGAGCAATGAAGCATGTTTGCTTATAATGACGGGATTATACGAGTTGAAAGTCGTTATGAAGAACAATTTCACGCTTTGATTTTGATACCCATTGGCATTCCCTATTACCTATTTGCTGTACAGCTTTAGACTAGAACTTGTCATTATCAACACTAATGAACGATTACAAGCTGTTAACATTTCATGTCCCCTGACAGAAATAAGCTAAATGGGAAGGCTGTTTGAAGTGAATTTATATGAACGTTTTTCTGTTGCAGAGTCTCCCAGAGCAGAGCTGTGAACCCAGAGGTCCAGCCAGGGACAGAGAGGGCGAACAGAGGCACTGGCCTGAGTCCTCAAGGCCCCCCCAGAGGCCCACCCCTCACCGCCCTAGCGCCTCCCCGGGCACTACAGAGAGGGCGGGTGGGTTGCTGATCTCTGTGTGCCGATCTCCACCTTCTCCACTCAAAGCTGCTTGTTCTGCTGATCCTCAGCACCACCTCCCCACCGCCCATTCCCAGCATGCAGCAGTGGACCTGAGCGGCCCACATCGGGCTCCCAGCATCCCAGCTCTTGGGTGGGACAACACGCTCCCCTATCCGGGTCTGACCCCACAAGCGCCCCGGACCGGGCCCAGGCTGGGGGTCTCCTTCTGCTTCTCCCGCAGAGGACCCCGGCTGGAGCCCTCCGCCTCCGTCTTCTCCGACCTTGAGGAGGACGAGAGAGAACGAAGGGAACAAAAGAGGGACAGAAGAAAGGAAATAATGGAAGATATAGACGAGGAGATCAGGGCAAGAGGGGAGAGGAAACGGCAGACACACGGGGCAGCTCTGGGGTCTCAGCCCAGCTCTGAGGATCTGGGGCCCAAAGATACCAAGCCAATGAGTGGCGTTGAGCCGCTTAGAGACCGGGCCAGAAGGAGGGGAGACACTGAAGAGGAGACTTTCATTCCCACTGTACCACTTCAACATCAGGCATGCGGGAGGAATCTTACTCACTCCTCGCCTGCACAGATCCAGGAAGGATTCATAAGGTCCATCCATCCCCCCCCTGACCCTCCAACTAGAGAAACACAGGGCCAGCTGGAGAGCCAGTATGTCTGTGTGCGGAGCAAAGACGGCATCACCAGTTTGCGATGGCCTATTAGTTTATTGAAATACACCACGCATGAACCTTGCCTTGCTTACAGCTGCAACCTGCTATGTCCCAACCTCTGCCGACCCAGCCCGCAACCGGCCCCATCCCCGGGGAGTCCGGAGCATCCCAACACAAATCAGAGATCAGGCCTCTTGTTGGAGTCGACAGCTCCCTCCAGCAGCCCAGCCACCCTCACAGAAGAGGCACACTTTTATCTAGCACAGACGAGAAGCCAGAAGCCAAGAGCAAAAAGCCAGTGTGTGGCGGCAGAGCGCGGCGTGGACCCAGCACACCTGCTCCTACAGACCACGCCGCATTCATCATCAGATAGGGACCTCGCCGGGGAGGGGGAGCACAGCGCCGGCTGGGAGAAGACTAAGGGAGAAGCCTACCATCTATTTGACTCCCCTCACAGTGACAGCTCTGACACAAACTCCCACAATGCTCCTGGAGGCAGATTAGGGGGTGTGAGTGGGATCAGGGGTAGAGCTGCCTCAGTCCTGAGCTGTAAATTACAGTCTGTCAGCCGACCCGGTGCGTCGAGCAGCAGCTCGTCCAGGTGTGCGTGTGGCAGTGAGGTGGCGTGCACGTGTGCCAGCTTGCAACAGAACGCCTCCGAGGGTGTCTCAGGAACGTCACGAAAAAGGGGAAACGACGGTGTGATGAAAGGCACGCCAGGAAAGAGAGGTGAGAGGGAGAAATGTTCAAACAAGCGACGAGCAGTGAGCTGCAGGATGAGGAGCGTCGTCACCACGGTCCCCACCGCGGCGGGTGGGGAGCGGGAGGGAGGCGAGGCTGGGGAGCGGCAGAGGAAGAGCAGGAGGAGGAGGAGGGAGAGGCAGACAGAGGGAAGGAAGAGGAGAAGGAGAATGTACAAAGCAGGGAGCAGCTGTCTCCTGGGAAGATGTGAGGCTGAACCAGTATCTGTCCCTGTCAGGAGCAGGGGGCCCCACAGGAGCCACTACACAGAGTCCCAGTCACCACCCGACAGGGTGCAGGCGGGCCACAGCAGAGCGCACTCCCTGCCCAACAGATACCCGGCAGGCAGGGAGGCCCAGCGAGGGAGGGAGGGGGAGGGAGATGTGCTGGAGTCTTTCCCCTGGCGTTCTCACTTGTCCCCTCAGCCATTCTCGCCGGGATGCAGCACTAAATTGTTTGGGGCTAGGGGTCACCATGGCAACCATGGGAGTTTCATCGACTGCCATTTCCATGACAGTAGCTGTGATAGCGGGCCAGCAGGGAAGCGAACGCTTCTCTGCGGGGAGAATAAATACTTTTATAGTCGCTGGAAGAGTGTGAAGTGCTGCCGGTCGTCAGCTGAGACAGGGGGCTGGAGGAACAGAGGAGCACATGGAGGGATCAGAGAGAGACACAGGCTGGGACAGTGGGGGGCGGGCCAGAGAGTTTCAGGGGGGGGGGGGGTTGGGGGGGCTACCAGCGGAGTTGCAGATTGGGATATCACAGGCCACTTGAGCCCGAATGCAGGAGGGTGGAGCAGCAGACTGAGCAGGTGCTTCCGTCCAGAAATGGCGGACTGGGACCGGGGCAGCCTAGACAGCTGGACCTGGGGCAGCAGCGACAGCTGGGAGGACCGGGGGACCTACAGGTCGACGCCGGGGTCCAAGGACCCCAGGGACAGTCCGGCCTTTGTGTGGAGGTTGTCTGACAGCCCTCAACACCTCTCCAGTAGCCCAGAGTGGTGGGCCGGCACGCAGGCCACTAGATGCCGCAGCTCTCGAAGTCCCAGCAGCACCAGCGTGTCGGAGCTGAGCGGTGACTGCAGCAGGAGCACTACCCGGTCCAGAGTCAGCCTGCCTCAGTGGGCGGTTGGATCCTCCTGCGATGGTCTCTACGCTGGGGTTGAGAAACACTCCCCTCTGAGTGAGAAGCCGAGCGGCTCCTCCTCCTCAGACGCCGGCTACCGTCCCAGCGCACGGGTCAACACAGCCTCGCCGGCCTCCCTGATACTGCCAAGTGCAAACACACAGCCCCGGCATGCAAGCGGTAGCGCCGATCACCTGTCCCGGCCAATGCAGCCTAACTCTGAGTCTGACCATCACCCCCAAACCTTTGCCCCTGGCCCAACCACGACCTCAGAGAATAGCCCTCCAGAGAGCGCCCCTCCACTGAGGCAAGCCAGGACATGGCTCCTCCCTCTGATAGGGAAGCTCCCTGCTATTCAGAGGACAGCCAGGAAGAGAAAGGGTTTAGAAGGGACGAGTCAGCAGGCCGAGGCAGAGGAGAAAAACATAGTGAACGAGAAAGACTTTACAACACTTGCTAATCATAATCAGTGCACTAAGAACGGAAATGTTTCAAGCTGTTGCAGTGCGGCTCCTCTCAGAATGGACAAACAGACAGCTCAGCCCATCAGCTTCAGCGCTGAGGAAATGGACAAGTACCGTTTTCTTCAAGAGCAGGCTAGAGAGCACATGCAGAAGGTTCTGTCCCAGAACCTGGAAAGGGGAACCATGCAGCACAGAGACGCAGACCAGGGGATCTACATGCATGTGTCACAGCTGAAGACCTATGAACTGGAAGGACATCACACGCTCCTGTCACACTTGCAGCTGCAGCCAACACCTCCTGTTTTAACAGAGTCCCACGGACACCACAGCCAAACACAGACAGAAGCACAGCACACCCTTTCCATACCCCCTCCTCCCAATGCCCACATTCATGCCTCCACAGGAGCCCTACGACCGGCCCATGCAGATCGGACCCCCGAACCAGCCCTCTCTGCCTCTGTCTGCACTCCGACACATCATCCTACAGCACAGAGCCTCCTCATCCCCTTCATCATCCTCCATCTCCCATGGCATCGCTCCGCACCCAGCCCCACTCTGCCACCAAAGCCAGCACCACCTGCTCCATCTACACCCCTCCCTGCCGCACCACTCCCAGCTCTCCCCGCTCTGTCCTCTCTCCGTCTCCAGCCTGTTCCCCTCTGTGCTGCTCAACCACCAGCCTCCTCCACCACCCCCTCTACTCCTTCCCCGCATACCAGCCTTTCACTTCGCCCCCCTGGCCTCCGCCCTGCCCCCAATGGCCCTCCACCCACTGAGCGCACAGCTCTTTCTGGACAAAGCCTGGCCGCTGAGGCTCCAGCAGAAGGCCTTATGAATTCTCCGCAGACTGGCAGCCGTGTCAGTTCCTCGTCTCCCCCGGCGACGGCTGCTTAGAGGGAGCAGGAGTCTCTGGCACAATGTAACGGCTGCCATCTGAACCGAGACAGGACAGATGGGGATGTGTCAGGGATTGGGCTTTCTATCAGGCACCCACAGCCAGAGATATACATCCAACTAGTGACTCGTTTTCAGATTACCATTTCTTCTTCATTTAGCCTTCCTGCCCATGCTGGAGCGGACAAGACAGCGGGAAATCACTCTTTGATCCGTAAGGCGTTTTCCATGGCTCTCCAGTCAGAGCAGGAATGGAAGGAACTGCACACCTGCTAGTTCGGTTAGTCTCGCTTTCCTCTCAACGCCAGATAAAGCAGATGCCTTTTGAAGTATCTTTCACGCTGAGGACAGAAAAGCAAGTAAAGAGATAACAATATGCTGGTCTCCTCTCATCTCCATATTATGGAGGGTATGTAGGTTAGAGCCAGGGCTTCAGAGCACATACATAAAGATCAGGGGACTGGGGGCATCACATAGACACATTACCATTATGTGTGTGGGTGTGTGTTGTGTGTGTGTGTGTGTGTGTGTGTGTGTGTGTGTGTGTGTGTGTGTGTGTGTGTGTGTGGTTGTGTTTAAGCCCCATTCTCCTTCCATGCACACACACACACACACACAAACACACACAAACACGCATACAAACACACATACATACACAGCCAAACGCGACACAAACATGCACACACCCACACGTTCGCCCATTAAAGGGCTATGGAAGGTCAAATATATCACTATTTTCATATAGCTACCAACCAACCCAGAACTGGACTGTTGTCTTCTTTGTAAATATTCACACTGTAAGGGAATATAATAGTTGTCTAAAATAACCATTAAAAAAGCATTTTAAGGTGTTGGCGTAGTTGTGCAATGTTTATTTGATCGAGTGTTCATGTTCTTCAGATTCTAAACGTTTTGTAAACAATACTTTAACTATAACATAATTATTCTAAATCTAGTGCAACAAACATTCCTGACTGAGAAGATAAATGACAAAATAATCAACAGCCTTGAACACAATGAATTAAACATGATTCCACAAAATATGACAAAGTAGTTTGTATAATAAATAGTAATCCACATGTGAATAGTGAAATGAAAGATATATTTTTAGGGCTAGCAGAAAATTCAATACTTGAAGACGTTCAAGAAATTCAGCCTTGGTGCAGAATTACAGCCACTACGAGACCCACAATGAGCTTTCCACAAACGTGCCGTTTTTAGAGGCGGGTCAAGGAGGAGGTTGGAGGGTGGGGGTGTGGTCCTGAGCAGCTTGCTGCCATGGTACCATGCGCTTGTGTTTACAGTGGACGTATCGGAATTGCGAGGTGCAAACAGCTTTTGGCCATGATCTGTAAATATTCTAGAACACTCCGAGTTATCCGGCGGGAGTCCTGGAGCTCTAAATCTAAATAATATCATATTATACATAGATATTAGGGGTGCAACGGATCACAAAACTCAAGTTTCGGATCGTGTCACGGTTTTTGAGTCACGGGTCAGATCATTTTCAGATCAACAACAACAATAAAGTTAACAAGACAAATGTGACTTTAAATAAAATCTTAAAATGTGTAAAAACAAAATAAAGTGAAAAATTAGGTAATAATCCTGCTTCCTTTAAGCATAGTCAATATGTAAAAAAATTGCAAATAGGCATTATTCCTTCTTTTTATCATGGATAGTAAATAATCCCTAACCCTGGATTTACAATTCAGGATGTCTGCATTGCCTGGGGAAAGTTTAGACTATACACTCTCCCAAGGCAATGCAGACATCCTCATCTTCTTTTTATTCATCAAGTATGGTAGCGAAATACAGTTTCTGTCTCGTTTTATTTGGCACTTTGTAAATCCATTGACTTTGGTTGGAAGACTCATTGGTCATTGCAAGGGGGTTGGTTGTAGTCGTTTCGCTCGGTTCTAGCCCTACCGTTGATACGGAGAACAATGGGATTTACGGAACGCTTAATAAAACACAACAGAAACTGTATTTCGCTACGATACTTGATGATGTTAATACAGTACTGGAATTGTCCTTTAAATATGTGCTGATCACGTGAACGCACAACTTTTTTTTTTATTAGCCGATCCGCGGATCACTTGCGTCCCGAACCGTGAGGGTTGATCCGTACGGATCACGGGTAACCCATGAACCGCTGCACCACTAATAGATATCATATAATATATATTTTCATGGCCAAAAGCTGTGTGCCTCCAGACGATATTATGAATCTGAAACGACTGCGTCAGGTTTCTCCGATGTCTCTGGTTCTTCAACTTGACCATCAATCTGAAGTTGACTGAACCGCACATTGAGGAGAAAGGGATTGTTTCCTGCGATTGTGACTGCGATTGTCTCCCGCCGGAGCCCCGCTGCCCGCTGGCGAGGCACCAGTGCCGAGTGGGCGGCACCCACGGCACCGGGCAGCGGGGCTACGGCGGGAGACAATCGCAGGCAACAATCCCTTTCTCCTCCATGTCGCGGTTCATTTACTTCAAGGAGTCAAATCCAAAGTTCCTTTCCCCCAATACCCTTTCCCCCAATACCTTCTCAACCATGAGATAACCCCCACTACGAGCCTCAGAGACGTCAGAGAACCCGATGTGTTATGCGCCATAAAACAAACAGCAGATTGGTTAACCATATAACAAAGAAGTGTACAACACTTGCGTTTCAGTGTGTGTATTCAAACACACACACACACACACACACACACACACACACACACACACACACACACACACACACACACACACACACACACACACACACACACACACACACACACACACACACACCTGGCGCTCGCACGGTCATAGCTCATTGTCTTATTGGCGGGCCAAATTCTCTGTGCGAGCAAAGCATGGAACTATTGAAGGGGCAAAGCAGAGAAGGGGAAATAACATGTCCCTGTATGACGACATACAGGGAAAATTCCAAATCGGGGCGTTTTTGTTTTTACAAAGTCAGAGCAGGATACCTAGTCCTCGTTTTACACTTAACAACATTTCTAGCTACTGTGGGACCACAGGCAGGCTCGGGGGACTCATATTAATGTTAGAAAACCTCAGAAAGTAAAATTTCATGCCATGGGACCTTTAACACACATCAACCGGTCGTCAGCACACAGCGCTGTGAAGGATTCATTGGTCTGTGTTCTCCTAAGAAGAACCTGCGTCAATGAAGTCTTCTCCGACACCGATAAACATCTCATCAAGGGACATCCGTTTGGGATCCATTTCATTTAATGATCGACATATCATCTATTTTTTCTTTTGCAATTAGACTTATACAGTAATTGTCATATGCAAGAAATTTTAAATTTAAAATAAATGAGCTTGAATTGAAAGCAGATATTTGGATATGCGTTTATTCAATATTTAGACCACTACCGATATATAGAGAAATTGTAATCCTATTGTATTGCTCCTTGTATGACAAGGATTAATGATTTCACACAAGGATTTACTTTGCGTCATCATATGGCGTTTAGTAAATCATGATGTTATCTTTTCTGTTCTAGAGCCTTGTAGAACCTGATACTGTAATAAATTTCCGATAATGTAATACACCGATAATTTAATTTTTTTTTAAAAAAATCTGCACTTGAGTCCATATGAAAATGTAATAAAACCTGATAATGTAATAACTTCCCGATAATGTAATAAAGTGAATTTCCCAATAATGTAATACACTTTTAACCAATAATGTAATAAAGTATTACATTAATGGGAGGTTATTACATTATCAGGTTAGCCTTCATTTCGCTAGTCCTGATAATGTAATAATTCCCCAATATTGTAATAATTTAACAGCAGATCACTCATTACTTGGGTTCAAGTGGTGACACTGTGTAGGCAACCCTAGCTCAAGAGCTCTAGCGCCACTAACAGGTCAAAGTTGAATGTTTATTAACTTTTGACCCGTTCATCCGTTTTTTACAAAGGATGTATCGTACTGGAACCCTTGGGCCAATCCGAGCTCAATGCAACATTAATGGGGTTTTTTCAGCCATATTGAATTTTCCGCCATCTTTGATTTGATAACCTTTCAAAATGCCTCTCTTATCACAAATTTTGTCTAATCTTCTCTAAACTTGGCCTAGATGATCTTCTACCATGACATGCATTCAATATCTTCTTGAAATTCAAAGGCGCTTGGCTGTGACAGCCAATCAAACTTGATGGTGTGGTCACCAAGCAGGAAGTAAGCCTATTTCTCAGCAACCCTTTAGCATATCTTAACCAAACTTGGTACATAGACTCATGACATCATCCTTGGGACACCCAAAACATCTGGTGACCTTTGACCACTAGGGGCCACATATTCTGTCCAATCTTCATGAAACTTGGCATTTGATCTTCAGATCAGATGCCAGACGCTCTGACAGCCATGATAATCTTGAGTGCAGTGTCTCTAGAATGGCCACCAAGGCTGGTTGAGACCAGGTTTTTTTCCTAGGTTCTAAGCAGGTTTAATGTCAATAAGGGTTTAAGTTTAACACCAGGATGCTCAAAGATCAAATGCTCAAAGATCAAATTCTGATGTGCAAAATGGTTTTGGAGCTATTTGGAGAGGTCTGGCAATATCACCAGACATTCAAAAATAAGTTTGCAATTCACTTATTTGAAGATTTTGGAGTTAAAACAGATTTTTGATATTGCATCGCCCCCTAGATGTCAATAGTCACCAAATTGTATAGGTGTTCCCAGGATGATGTCATGACTCTATATACCAAGTTTGGTTAAGATATGTTAAAGGGTTGCTGAGAAATGGGTTAACTTCCTGTTTGGCAACCTCACGGTCAAGTTTGATTGGCTGTCACAGCCAAGCGCCTTTGAATTTCAAAAAGATGTCGCAAAGCATGCTGTGTCTTGGTCTGAAGGGCCAAATTTCAAGAAGATTAAACAAAATTTGTGACCAGAGGCACAAGATTTTTGATCAAATCAAAGATGGCGGAAAATCCAATATGGCGGAAAAAGAACATTGACGATGCATTGAGCTCGGCTCGGCCTAAGGGTTCCAGTGATACATCCTTTGTGAAAAACGGATGAACGGGTCAAAAGTTAATTAATATTCAACTTTGACCTGTTAGTGGCGCTAGAGCTCTTGAGCTAAGGTTGCCTACACAGTCTCACCACTTAAACCAAACTTATGGGTGGTCTGCTGTTAAATTATTACAATATTGGGGAATTATTACATTATCGGGACTTGCGAAATGAAGGCTAACCTGATAATGTAATAACCTCCCATTAATGTAATACTTTATTACATTATTGGTAAAAGGTTTATTACATTATTGGGAAATGCACTTTATTACATTATCGGGAAGTTATTACATTATCAGGTTTTATTACATTTTCAATGGACTCAAGTGCAGATTTTTATTACATTATCGTGAATTTATTAAATTATCAGGTTCTACAAGCCTGTTTTTAATTCACAAGCTGACAATGTAAGCATTTCAATTGATTGAATTCATGTTTACAAAAGGATCCTGTTTTATATTTTTCAATAAAGGTAATCTGTTTTTTCTCAAAATCTGAAGTATAATGCTACTTATGTTGGTCTCTCAATATTTTTCTCTTAATAATTTTGTGCAAATGCTTTACACTTGAATTGTTCCCTTGTCAGCTTGTGAATTAAAACCAGGCTCTAGAGGCAGAAGAGAGGAGATCATAATGAACATGACCTGTGCACAGAGGAGGCCGCCGAGCCACCACTACTTACCACTAACAACAGCACTGTGCTTCAATATTAAATCCCCCTCCAATCATGATTGGAGGGGGGCCTTGCTCGTCCAGCCATCGCGGAGCCGGGTGAGCGGTGATGGGTGGAGGGGCAGGAGGTGTCCAGGCTGCCTGCCAACCGGTCGATTTCTGCAGCGGCCACCGCGGCGGGAACAGAAGAGGACACAGTCCAGATGGTTGCTTCATTTGGACAACCAAGAGATCTGGAGAGATGGGGATTGATTTACAGTGGTATCAATGAGTTAAGCACGGAAAGCCAGAGGCAAAGACACAAACATCTTGGCAACAATGTGCGCACACACACACACACACTCACACACACACACCATACACAAACAGATGCACACGTCCACAGAAGTCTGATGGTGTCGCCCTCACTGTGCGAGTCAGCCCCGTATAGAGAGGAAGTAATCACAACACAACGCTTTTCTTTCCACTTCATGACTCCATGACTCTTCGTCAGTGTGTGTGTGTGTGTGTGTGTGTGTGTGTGTGTGTATGTATGTGTGTGTGTGTGTGTGTGTGTGTGTGTGTGTGTGTGTGTGTGTGTGTGTGTGTGTGTGTGTGTGTGTGTGTGTGTGTATGTACAGTTTGTGAGTGGATGTGAATGTGCGTGTGTGTGTGAGAGAGAATTAATCCTCTTCACAGGATGCAGATCAAACAGACTGAGTAAAATGTAGAGCAGCGGAAAATTTAGCAGCTGTTACGGCAGCGGACCTCTCTATCTCCCAGTGGAACTGTTCAATGTACTGACACACACACCCAGGCGTGTATACACACAAAGGAGGATGGTACGCACCCACACTAACATACACACACAGGAAAAGTTTCCACACATATTCTCTGGTATGTTCATTTGGATTCAGATGTGTACTTTCCTGAACTGCTTGTATTAAAACTCTACCCCTCTGTGTTGTGTTGTTAACTGGATTCAGAGGTGTACTGTACAGTGCTTGTTCCTGTTCCTGTACTGCTTGCATTTTAAAAGTGTCACTCACAGCAGAACACCGCGGTTATCCCTGACCCCCCACCCGGATTCACACTCCTCATTAAGAGAAACTGACTCGATTGGTTGTACAGCAGCAATTCCGAAGAGCTCAGGAATAATAAAAAAAAATACAAAAGGTTTAATTAAATAGCGCACAGTATTGCCGTTATACCATCCTCCTTTGTGTGTAATAGAAATAACAAAGTATTCTCCGGATCTGTTCTCAGTTTCTCTCACTGAAAAGCAAATCATAAAACCCTCACAAACACCCATACATTCACACATCTACACACACACCCACACATCCACACACCTACACACACACCCACACAACCACACACCCACACACACACCCACACAACCACACACCTACACACCACACACCACACACAACACACACCACACACACACACACACACCCACACTACCACACACCCACCACACACATACACACACACGCCACACACACACACACACACACACACACACACACACACACACATACATACAAACACACACACACACACACACATTCACTCTCACTCCCAATGGAAGTAACAAATCATGCCATGACTTTATTTCCTGTCAGTGACTGATTAAATCATTACCAAAGCACTGAGATTGAGTCCATAGCTCGTGGTGTGTATTATTTGTGCGCAGATTTGTGTTTGTTGATTTACGACCTAGAAGAAACAGTTTCCTCAGTCAATCGTTTCTGTGGCTTAATGAGGTATAAAAATGGAATCTGGCACTCCGGGAAAAATCGCAGGCATTCCGTTACAGAAATCTCGGCATCAGGATCCAGATCATTCACACATTGGATCAAGGATCTATCAGAAAGGACCTGTTTCAACTGTGTTAAGTTTGTTTAGTTTATGAATAAGACCTCAACTCTGTCTCTATCCCTCCCTTCCCAGCTCCCACGCCTTTTTTCCATATTCATGTGGTTTTCATTCCCCTGGTCATTCCCTCCCTTGGCGGAGCAAGGGAGGGAATGGAGTCCCAACACACCTTCCGGCACTGAATGAAGGGAGCCTTATTCTTTCTGGTACACCTTCAGTCCGCCACTACGTCTGTGACATGTCTAACAGAGTGCTTCTACTGTTCAACATGTTCTACATTATAATCGCCTCATGGAGAAAGCTCCTCATCAAAGCTTTTTATCCGGGTAATGACACTTGCGGGAGAGAAAGAAAGAGAGCGTATTTAAGAGACATTTACTCAAGTATGCCAAAGCCCAGCGAAAGACTTGCAATTGAAAACATTTGAATTTCAGTAAAAGGCACTGCTCCACTTTCACAAGGAAATTACTCGATGTGCACAGGCTCACAAATGACCATTCAACATGTTTTTTTCTTTAATTGAATCCGTCACTCATGGCCACCTTGTGTTGTCAGGCTTGTGAATCTTGCCATCAAAGCCGGTGACTCCTGCCTCAGTTGAGATGTGAGGAGTAGAGAACGTAGTGTGCCTAGTGATAGTTTCTTACACACTATGATAATCTCGCATATACACCACTATACTCATACACACACACACTATTATACTCCTTTGACATGTATGCATGAGAGTGTATAGTCGTGTATGTGAAAGAGTATAGTAGTGTATGTGAGAGAGAATAGTAGTGAATGTGAGAGAGTATAGTTGGGTTGGGTATGTGAGAGTATAGTTGGGTATGTTCAACCCGGTATCACGCGATTTCGTGCTCATGTGGACGAACGTTAATGTATTGAATCGTGTCCCAGAGCACGATTGTCGTACTTTTTCGTTCTACACAGAACGAAATGTAAACCAATGCATTCTGAATGGGAGCATTGTGTGCAGACAGTACAGTGCACTCTCTAGTTATATATATGTCAATATTTCAGATTTTCTAAGCAGACCTCCTCAAAAACTTAAACGAACGTGCTCCACAGAATACACGTTTCTCAGACAATTAACATGCGCCACAAAACGAAAGGAGAAAGAGAGACAGAGAAAGAGAGAGAGTGAGGGAGTGAGGGAGAGAGAGAGAGGCTTCAGAATGGTTTGCACAGACAGTACAGTGCACCCTCTAGTTATATATATGTCAATATTTCCGGTTTTTTAAGTATACCTCAAAAACTGAAACAAACAGATCCACAGAATGTGTGTTTCTCAGACAATTAATGTGCTCCACAAAACGAAACGAAAGAGAGAGAAAGAGAGAGAGGGAGGGAGAGAGAGAGGCTTCAGAATGGTTTGCGCAGACAGTACAGTGCACCCTCTAGTTATAAATACAGTATGTCAATATTTCCATTTTTGCATTTTTGAAGCAGACCTCATCGAAAACAGAAAAAAAAAAAAATAACCGTACTGCACTGAACAAAATGTAAACTCATGCATTTTGGATTGGAGCTTTTCTCAGAATACAGGTGTACAGTATATATATTTATACCATGGTCTGGGTGAATACTCGATTCTGATTGGCTGCTGGGTGTCCATTAAAAAGTGATAATGGACACCTATGAAGATGTTCCGGTCATATTGCCTGATCACAGTTCTAAATGACTGCGCTGGCTCAAACGCTTTGGTAACCGTGGCAACAGAGTCACAGAACATACGTTATTTCACAGTTTATTTATCACAACGGCAATACGCCGTTGCGCCCGTTGCGATGTTCCGGGCAGTTTCCATGGCAAACGCCTGCCGGACAGGAGATGTTAAATAGTCCGCTCAGCCGCTTCTTGTGAAAAACTTATGATTTTAACGGTAAAAACAACATTAAATCATGAGTGAATGATTTAATATGTATTTTTCTCGTAAGTGACCATGGTATAAGCGGGATAATGCCTTCGAGGTGTCCAATTATCATAAATTAATGGACTTCGTGGAAGCAACCGTCCTCCGCTTCGCGTCGGACGGTTCACGCCTCCGCGTCGTCCATTAATTTATGATAATGGACACCTCGTCGGGCATTATCCCTTACATATATTACATATATATATTCATTATATACGAAGAGGCCCTTTTAAGCCCATCGGTTACTTGGCTCTGCAGTGCATCATTGTCCCTCTCTATGGCTCCTCCTCTCTCTTTTCCACTGTGTATCGAGAATTTATACCAATATAACGAGAAAGGATGTAATTATAACGGCAAGAAATAATAATGATTTAAATATAATTAAATAAAGTGTGTAACGAGGAAATGAGACGATCTAATTGTGGGGCAGCAGAGGCTGAATTTTAACTGAATTCGGCATATATTTTTTACATCGCTTTTATATTATGAATATTTTAATATTCTCTGGTATACCTGAACCACACTTACGCATTGGTGGAAATGCAGGTTACAGATCTTGTTATCACGATAATTGAATAAAAGCTACATGTCTTCATGTCCATAATATTATAACTGAATCATTTTTTATGTATATATAATGTATTTTAATATTTAATTAATTCAATATTAAACCAATGCATTTCAATCTGGAGATTTTTATCGACTTCAGAAGGGGGGGCGAGCTGCGCAGTGCACGCTATAACATACAGATCTTGCAGTGGTGGGTAGAGTATTGAAAATCTTTACTCAAGTAAAGGTACAATTACTTCCTTCAAAATCTACTGGATCAGTGAAAAAGACATAACTTGTGAGTGAGTGAATGAGAGAGGAAAGATGTACTCTTAAAACATTTCTTCATTGTGTGTATTGATCATTAAACATACATACAACAATACATAAAACAAAATTAATTTTATGTCATTTCAAACAAATTGACACACTAAAAATATAAATTGATTTCAGCTCTGTGCATATGACAAAAGGCAAGAGCTTTGTAGGAACACTTCCCAGGATGGCTTGGTAAGCTGATTGGCCAATCAGATTTGTCTTGGTGCGATTGCGATTCAGCCTACGCATAGCATGCATGCACACTCCCAGCCAGACACAACAACGACAAACAAGTTCTAGAGTGGTCTGCAGAATACAGAGCCTATGTAATATTCTATCTTTAGAATTCTATAAACTTTATACGGACCATACTCCCCCCCCCCCCCCCCCCGGCGTTTCTAGTCGTGCGTTCACACCAAACCCAAAGGGCCGACACGATTCCATACAAATTTAACATAGAGACGTGAATAGTCATTAGTCATTACAATATTATGAATAGACTGCGTCTGGTTTTCCGACGTCTCTCCCTCTTCCACAACAGGTAAAGACATGCAATGGTGGTTATCTCGGCCATGGTTGAGAATGAATTGGCTAGTTGCGTAAGATGGCGGTCTACAACTTCCGGTTTGAGGACGGAGGGCACACTCATTTCCAGTTTCCGACGCCGTCAGTGTCTATATAGAAAAATGACATTCTCAACCCGTTGCCTTCAGGATCTTCCCAGAGTAACAAGCTGCGACATCAGCACCAAGGAATTAAAGACTTGAAACACAGAATGGTTGTTACATTTGACTTTATCAGAATAAGCCAGTAGAGTATTTTAACAGTAGGGGAGAGCCGGGGAGATTGAAACACTTTTCAGTTAAACGTCTTTTTCAAAGATGACGTTAAGTATACAAATAATTTTAACATGTGATCAACAACTTACATGTGTGTTCTCTTAGTTACAAGTGTAATTTAATACATACATTATGTTGGCTGATCGAGCTGTTTTTTAACTTTGAACGTAAGTTGACATTTCACATAATTCTGCATAATTTAAATAGGTCAAAATATATTTTTGGCCGTGCGTAATTGTGCGTAATTGTCAAGATGCACATTTCCATTAAAACTCACCTTTCTTCTTTTGGGCGACTACATTTTTATTGAATGTACTTATTTCCATGTCCTAAGTCATGTTTAGGGATACACAGTTGAACATCCTTTTATTTATTTTAAACAAAAACTACCAGGTCAACCGGATAACATGAAACCTGTTACGTTTTAAATAAGTCGTTTCAATCGTCCTGACAGCGACTACTGACACTTAAACCTTTTTTACCTTTTTCACAAAACTCTGACAATGCACACTTTAGCACAGGTTTAAGTACTAATTAATCTGTTGTATAGTCATATTATTTATGGCATGAAACAAAAAAAAACACTGTTTATCCAAAGAAATTAACGCTCTCAAAAACAGGTTCGCGGGATAACATTTGAACGGTGGGACGACAGGGAAATCATTACATGAAATTTCCCAGGATTGGTCAATCTTGTGTGCTGAACGTAGTGACGAAATTTGACGTGAAAGCCTTGCGTGGTTTTTGAGGAAGTCGCTGTGTTTCAATCGTCCCGTGTTTCAATCGACGCGGCTCTCCCCTACAAACAGTCACCTTTCATTTTTTTCAAGCTCTTTGAATTAAATCATAATTTACAATCTCATTTATAACAAACCAAACAAATACTGTATATAAATCTATCTATCTATCTATCTATCTATCTATCTATCTATCTATCTATCTATCTATCTATCTATCTATCTATCTATCTATCTATCTATCTATCTATCTATCTATCTATCTATCTATCTATATACAGATAGTATCTATATCTACAAGTTTTTAATTTTTGTTGTAGAAAGTACATTTATTTTGTGCTACCAATTAATAAAAGGATTCATCTAGCGTAACCTTCTACAAATTGTAAAGTGTTGTAAGTTAAATGTTATTATTTAACTTACAAGTCTCGACTGCCAAAGCCTAGTCCTCATCAGAGGTGTTGCTCAAGTAAATCAGCTGACAGGAAGCTTCAACACATCTGATGAACACTGCAGGCTTTAGCAGTCGAGACATGTAAGGTAAATAATAACACCCTATTTGTCTTATATAAGAAATAAAGAAACTAAGTGAAAACAGTCTAGGCATATATATAGCTGTAACACACAACTAGTTACATAAGTTAATTAGCAGACGCTTTTGTGCAAAAAACGTACAAAATGTGCAAGCTCTAAAGTAGATAGAACAAATTCATTATCTTTCTATTTAATAAAGTAGAGACCAGTTAAATTAATATAACCTATCTAGTGTTAAGCATGACCTTCATTTATTTTGTTTTCTGAGACCCTTATTACATTACTTACTGTTGCTCTTAGGGCTAAGGGTCCTATGCTCCCCACTGTTGCGGGGAACATAGGATCGTTTTCTGAGAAAAGGGTCCTATGTTACCCGCAATCTATCAATCTTTAAAAATATTTAAACTTTGACGCGAGATTCGCGTGATGACAGCCAATCAGCGTTCAACAGCATGGCCGCTGAGTGACATGTGTACTGTAACAGCCAATCAGCGGTCAACTGGCCAACTCGGTGCAGTGCAGACAGGGGTGAACTGCAGCATGGATTGAAAGTGATTGTTGCCGTTTGCGACTCCCGGAGCTATATATATTATAGTGTATAATATAATATAATTGTATAATAATATCACGGCCAAAAGCTCTGTGCGCCTCCGGATGGCCGTAGCGCGGGGAGCTCTCGTAGAGATTCTCGGGGTTTGTTTACCGGCGTCGGTTTCTCCGACGTCTCTCCCTCTTCCACAAAAGGTAAAGACATGCAATGGTGGTTATCTCGGCCAGAATTTGGCAGTAATGGTGGAAAAAGTAACAGACCGAGGAACATAGGACCTTTTTTTAAAAAAAGGGTTCTATGTTCCCCAGTCTCATACAAAGAGGGGAACATAGGAAGCGGGGAACATAGACACACTCCCCTATCTAACTTTCTAACTAACTATCAAACTATCCACTTCTTCCTGCTTCTCCATCACAACCAGAAACAGTCGTGCCCACCACGGAAAACCCGGAAGTTAAGAGACGCCTCTTGTGCACCAGGCCAATTGGCATGAAGCACAGTTGGCGGGCATAAGATGTAGCGCGGCAAATTTGCCTGATAAAACTTGCATAGCAACAGATTATGATTTGTCCCGCGACAAAACTTGGGCGACAACACGAACGGGCCACAAAAGTGTCTTTTGGTATGAACTCAGCATCGTCTCGTCTCCTCAGCTATGGAATCACAACAATGTTGCAACCTAGGGAGGGCGCGTCGCTTACATGTACGCTTGTATTACAGTCAATGAAGATTTAGGGCCTTATCTTTCACTTTCTCACTGGCGCATGTGTTGTTGCTAGTTTGCAACTGGTGCAGAGCATTCTTTTCCCTCCTGCGCCACGTGTCCATAAATAAGGGAATGATCTTGCGCCCCAAGGGGCGGTTCGACGAAAGAGGAGGCGTGTTCTGGTGCAAACGTTTCCTGGTGCTATTTTGCAGTTTCAGAAATCACTTGCGCCACAAACCAGGAAATACCTTGTTTAAAGTCAGTGGTGCATTGTTCAGATGCTATTTTAAGGGTGCATGCATAATGCTGCTTGTGCACCTCACACATACACATTGCTTCTTTCATCTACCTAGCCACACATTCTTGGTAAATTATTTGGGAAAAAACAGCTGATACGTGTTTATACGTGAAACTATGTTTATAATGTATTGCGTATATCATTAAATAGAACCACAGTTGCCGCATATCATGTGTTTGATAAGTTTTCTTTGCCGAAATTAATTTGAGAACTCAGTATTTCTGTTGTGGAAGTTGTGGAAGAAAACCTTATTCCATGTGTGAATCAGGCCATATTATTTGGCCATAAACTAAGCCATTTGAAGTTTAAAATTCATGTGCATCTGTCTCGTCGGAGACTGCAGACGCGCTGTCAAAATATCAACTCGTCAGATTCAAATGCGCTCATGGCTCTTAAAGGAGATGGGAGCTGGCACTCTCATTGGTTTGTTTCACGTTACGCCCAAACCCCACCTACGGGTAATTAGGCTACTTCAGACCAACGCTTTTTAGATTTGCACTGGGCGCAAGAGTAATTTTTGCCCCAGTAAACTAGCGGCATCGCTATAGAACTGCCACGACACGTCAACTTTAAAGTCAACATGTCGACATTAAACTCGAAATGTCGAGAATAAAGTTGAAACATCATATCGACTTTAATCTCAGCCTTATATCTGTATATCTGTATTTAGACATAAAAAGTGCTAGAGAAACATTTTTTTCCAATATCATTAAAACCAATACTAATAATGCAAAAACCCTATTTGCAACTGTTGACAGACTGACCAACCCCCCAACACAAATTCCACCTGATCTCCATTCCACGCAGAAATGCAATGAGTTTGCAGCTTTTTATACTGATAAAATTGAAGGCATCAGACGCGCCATCAATATCTCCACTTCAAACAAAAATGTTGGACTACCACCCTGTTCAGGCAAAAGTAGCGTGGCAAGGATGGCATGATTTAATGTTATAGACTCTGAAATTCTTGTGGAAACTGTGACACAACTAAAGCCATCCACCTGTTGCCTTGATACTTTACCTACTAACCTCTTTAAGAATGTTTTCGACTGCCTAGCAATAGACATATCGCAGATAGTTAACAACTCTCCAGTCAATTTCCCGAAAGCTTTGAAAACTGCAGTTATTAAACCCCTTTTAAAAAAGTGGAGCCTAGATGCCTCTATTATTAACAACTACAGACCAATATCAAATCTACCCTTCATAAGTAAAATCATTGAGAAAGTTGTCCTCCAGCAACTTAAACACTTCCTGGCATCAACTGGTTGCTATGACACCTTTGAATCAGGATTTAGACCCCTGCACAGCACTGAGACCGCCCTTATTAAAGTTGTAAACGACATCCGTCTTAACACAGACTCTGGCAAAACCTCAATACTAATGCTGCTTGACCTGCTGCATTCGACACTGTAGACCATACAATACTTCTGTACACGTTAGAAAACTGGGTGGGTCTTTCAGGCACAGTCTTAAATTGGTTCAGGTCCGACCTACAAAATAGGAACTACTTTGTTTCCATTGGCAACTTTGTATCAGAATCAACCAACTTGACATGTGGAGTTCCACAAGGTTCGATCTTAGGACCCTCTTTATTCAACATCTACATGCTCCCACTAGGGCAAATCATGCAAAATAACAATATTGACCATCATTGCTATGCTGATGACACACAAATCTATTTATCTCTATCACCAAATGACTATCGGCCCATAGATCTGCTGTGTCAGTGCATTGAGCAAGTAAAAGAATGGATGTGCCAAAATTTCATTGAACTAAATGAGGACAAAACAGAGATAATTGTGTTTGGTTCTAAAACTGAAAGGCTTAATGTAACCCAACACCTTCACTCTCTGTCCCTGAAAACCTCAATCAAGGCCAGAAATCTAGGGGTTATCATGGATTCAGATTTACATTTTGACAGTCACATCACATCAGTTACAAAATCTGCATATTACCACCTTAAAAATGTAGCAAGACTTAGAGGGCTCATGTCCACCGAAGACTTACAAAAACTTGTACATGCCTTTATCACTAGTAAACTTGATTACTGCAATGGTCTCCTTACAGGTCTCCCAAAACAAACTCTGAGGAAGCTTCAGCTTGTTCAGAATGCTGCTGCTAGAGTTCTAACAAAGACCAAAAAATTGGAACATATTAACACCAATTCTTAAATCGTTACATTGGCTTCCTGTAGGTCAGAGAATTGATTTTAAAATCATGTTGCTAACCTATACATCCCGTCATGGTTTAGGCCCAAAATATTTAACTGATATGCTTCCACTACATAAGCCTTCTAGACCACTAAGATCCTCTGAGACCAATCTGTTAATTATCCCCAGAGTAAAGACTAAACATGGGAAAGCAGGATTTAGTTACTATGCAACAAATAGCTGGAATAAACTCCCTGAGGATTTAAGTCTTGCTCCAACTCTGAGCACCTTTAAAACAAGACTGAAGACTTTTATGTTTGCTCTAGATTTCTGCTAAATCTTAAATACATACACTTTCTAAAAAGCTTTTTTAACGTTGCCTTTATTTTCTATTTAAATACTAAAATGCCTTTTTAACTTTCTATGTAGCATACGTTTTCTTTTACTAATCTATTATTTTCTTGTATGACAATGTTTATATGTAAAGCAGCCTGCCTTGTGTATGAAAAGTGCTATATAAATAAAGTTGCCTTGCCTTGCCTATTCTTGACACTGAAAACTAGTTTGGAGAGAAAGCAACCGCTCCACAGCTGCAGTTTGAGTCAGGCATGGTCAGCCTATCGGTGGAATGTGGTGACCCACAACTACAATGCTAAGACATTCACCAAGGGACTGTACCTTTTAAGGAAAAGGGTTTTGGGATAACCGTTCCGTTTTACGACCGTTCTGGTTTTACGTTGGTTCTGTTTTACGGCAGTTACGTTCTGAACTCATGCTGGAGTAACACGTGTTTTATCAGTGGAGAGTAAAGCTGACTCGACCCATCTCCGTCTCTTGTCTCGTCATTTACCGCACTGGGGCTGTGTGTGAGCAGTGGGTGGGTGGAGCCTGGCAGCCGCTGGCCTTTTTCAGAAGGAAGCTCCGGGACAAAAATGGATGGATGAAATACAGCGCCTTCGACAGGGAGCTCCTGGCTCTTTTCCTCGCCACCTGCCATTTCCGTTTCCTGTTGGAGGGCCGTTGGTTCACGGCTTTCATTGACCACATGCCGCTGACGTTCGCCATGGCCAAGTCTTCGGAGCCATGGTCTGGTCGACAGCAGCGTCAGCTCTCCGCCATCTCTGAGTACACCCCTGACATTCAGCATGTGGCCGGCAAGGACAATTTTGTAACCGACTGCCTCTCGGGTGGTTATTGGTTCCGTCCACTTAGGCCTCGACTACGCAGCTATGGCTGGGGATCAGGTTACGGACTCTGAGGTACAGGCCTACAGGACGGCCCCCATGGCGCTCCTCATGGAGGATTGGTATTTGCACGGCCAACACTAACGCTCCTCGCGACATCCTCCAAACTGGTCCAACGCGCCCGAATGGTGCCTGCTGGCTGGAGCGTAAGGGTCTTTGACGCGATCCACGGCCTTTCCCACCCGGGTTGAAGGCCTCTGCCAAGCTGGTGGAGGGCAAGTTCGTCTGCCAGCCTGCGGAAGACGTGTCAGGGCCTGGCCTCTGTCTGTGTGGCATGCCAGCGTGCAAAGGTCATACCCGTCATACCAAAGCCCCTTTGACACCCTTCCAAAGTTTGCCGGAGAGGCGTTTTGATCTGTCAATGTGGCCTGCGTGGGCCCCCGCTTTCACCCTCCCGTGTTACCACCTACCTCCCACCATGGTGGACAGGACCACCCAAGTGCCAGAGGTGTTCCCCTGTCCTCCATACAGCAGCTGAGTGCCCGGGCGTTCGTTATGGCTTGGGGCCCCGTTTCCGGCACGCCTCCGACCTTTCCTCGACCGCGCGGGCGATTCACATCGAGCTTCTGGACCTGCGTCGCCGGGGTCCTGGGGTAAGGTCCACCATACTAGGGCTGGCGATATATCGAAATATACGGTATGCCGATGTACACGAGATGTTTCTCCAGCGATCGTATAAAAGACCCCTGTCGCGAACATCAAATACAAATTGGCAACGTAATGTTTTCTTTTTGCCGCCGCCGGCATACTCGTTGTGTTCCCTTGTCTCGCTCTTTCTGTGCTCTCTGCCTCACAGACTCATATGCATTAAACACACTCACTTCCCCCCCGAGATTCGAGGATTCTACGTGCGTGTGTGACGGTCGCGTGTGTGACGATTCACACACGCGACGCGACCGGTGAGTGAGAACAGCGACCGGTCACTCATCTACCGTTCAGTGAGAACAGCGAGAGAAAAGATGATGGAAACGGAGGACTTGGTTTCAAAAAAGAATAGTACAGGATCCGTCGTCTGGCAGTGGTTTGGCTACCGAAAGGAAGATGTGGACAACAAGCTTTGTCCCGGAAGATCATACCGGCGAGATATTGGCACACGGCTTGGAGGAAGTACTGGCAGCATGGAATTTACAACAAGCCCGTCAATCCCAGCATTCAGCTACAGTAATGGGGCCAACATCTTAAAGCTTGAACCTGATTAGTTGGACAAGGACGGCCAGTTTTGGCCACCGGCTGCACCTGTCAATGGGAGCAGTACTGGTAATCCACCTAGTGTAGTAAAAGTCATAATTATTTTAGATTTTTTTTTTATCAGCCATTTTAAAATTGACTAGAATAAAAAAAAAAAAATTATGGCAATTCATGTTGTAATTGAAAGAAAAACTATTGAAGTTAAGTTCATTTTAAAAATTAAAATGTACAAAAAGATGAAAGTGATTATAAATATGTTTGGAAAGAATTAATTTGGTGTACCTGAAGAATTATGATTCTTTACAATATTATAACATTAAAAGTTTGTTTGTTATTCATCTCAAGAGAAAGTATGAAAACCCCCGATAGACCGTGCTGTCAGCCTATGCAAAAAGGTGGTGAGCAGCCTTCGCTTTAGCTGGAAAAGAAGGAGAGACCTGGCCAAAGCTTTAGACAAGAGCTAACATTCTCTGCAAACACCAGCTGTATCAGCGAGTCTCCTACCAGGTGGGATTCCAGACAAAAATGATAGAGAGGGTGTGGAGCAGGAGCTGTCGTTTTCCAAAATCTCTTGGCTCCGACAAAAAAAAGGCATCTTGTTCTTCATGGCAGACCGGAAGGTCCTTGAATCCGTTAATAGGGCTCTAAAACCCCTAGTCGAATCACCGATGCCTTTATCAGGTGAAGACTATATCACAGTGCTCCTACGTTCAAAGTCTGTGCTCCATCTTTTGAGTCCAGCATCTTGGCTGTTTCAGAGGATGACACCCACTGACAAAGTTCAATCAAAGTTCCATCTTGGACTATCTGAAGGAAAATTGCTGACTCTGAAAACAAACAAGTTGTGGACATTGGCTCTCTCATGGATCCCAGGTTCAAAACGAACATACATTGCAGGAGAAAAGATTAAGACATCAAGCTCAGAAAGCCCATAAGCTGAGATGGAGAAAATGTGTCTGACCAGGGGCAGTGAGGCCAACTGTTTGACAGCCTCAAGAGAGCCACAAAGAAGAAAACTCCGGAATTTTTCAATAAAAAGCTACGCTGTGCTTCTCCTCTGCCACACATCACAGAGAGGCCAGATATACCCAGAGATGGTCCACCTACCTGCAGTCTGCCGCTGCCTGACAGTGAGTCGATCCCTGCAGTGGTGGAAGAAACATGAAGACATGTTCCCAAACCTTAAAATCTGGCCATAAAGTATCTATGTGTGCTGCCACCCAGTTCCCCTCGAAAAGAGTTATCAGTACCAGTGGAACATTGTCACATGCCAGCGGGCATCTCTCAAGCCTGAAACTGTGGATAGGCTTGTGTTTTTTGGCATAGAACCTGTTAGCTAATTTCATATGTTGCCACCACACCTGTTGACATGATTGTTTTGTCCTGTAAGGGTTTGTCTTTTTACAGTGACCATTTCTGACCTTAGCTTCTTTCTTACATTATTATTTGACAATTTTTG
>OLKM01001873.1:0-12938 GCA_900291075.1 Melanogrammus aeglefinus
GTGGCCCACGCGTTCCTGAAGCCGTGGCGCTTCATCAAACGAAGGCGGGAATCTGAAATACTTTAACTTGAGGAGATGCGATTAGGGGGTATGGAAGGGGGGTCGGGGACTTTAGATTCATACTCCTTCTGTGGCCCTCGTTTTCTGGACATCATCCACACACACTACACACACTCCCTGGTGATACGTTCAGCATGGCGGTCACAAGACCGCCGCCATCATAAATAGACCCATCGCCCTGTTTAATTCCAAAACCCACGACGATCAACTCTCCAATTCAACAGTCCCGATATAGGTATTACCAGTAAATCCTTCAGTGGAGAAGGAAGCCAATTTTTTCACTAGGCTATCAGTACACGGGATCCCCTCATTGATTTCCGCTGTGTGAATAGCGGCTCAGCAGTCCAGCGAGAACAGATTGTATTTGTTTATGGGGATTCGGCGTGCCAGTGCATCCCATAGGCATTATGGCTGCCATGAGGGGCTTGAATCAAAACCCTTCACCTTCAGCTTTCACCCTCCTTGGGTTCTACCTTCTCTGACCGCGCACCGTATCACCTGAATCATCATCCTTCTCACCGACGCCAGTGTGGCGCACGACATTGAATTTCTAGCAGTGGTATTAGAGAAGAAACAGGACGAAATGCCCCTAAAAAAACATATAAAAGGCAGGACTAGAAAGGTAACATAGTGTAAGGTGGATAGGGGTGTTAACTGGATAAAAGCGTTTTCCAAATGACTTAACAGCCAAGGTGAAACAGTGTGCATGATGAACATTTTCACCGTTTTATTTAAATTTGGAGAAAACGGGGTGCTGTTGAATTTTCTCTGGGCTTGGCATCGCTGTCCCTGCCAGGCCAGCTTTGCCATCCAGCATGTCCTCTCTGGGTGAGGTCTGGCTCATTAAGGCATCTGGAAGCCCAAAAGAAACAAATCATCCACAAATCCCCCCCCTTTGAAACTCTCCCAATTGTCAACCAAGTAGACAGTGATTTCCCTCATCTATGAATTAGATATGCGCTTTATGAACTTATGATGTGAGGGTGTGACAGCCAAACCCTGGTGTGGTGTCAGAATGTGTCGGTTAATGGAGCAAAAGGATCAGAACCGAGCCTTTTTCTACAGCATGCTAGCGCTGTTTCTGCTCCGCCATCCTCACAAACATTAGTTGGCAGAATAACAAAGACAAAAAAACACATGCCTTGTTAGCGGCCATAATGCTGTGTATGCAAATAAATAAGCACCAGTGCTGCTTAAATTGAATTAATGTATTCAATACACATCTTCATTAGGGGATCTCAAGATCTGCCAGTCTTTGCCTGGACCCCGTTGCTGCCGTCAGTGGGCTCCATAGGGGCCGCTAACAAAGGTAACGTTTATTAGCAAATGCATTCTCTGCGCCCCTCTTCTCCCCAGTTGTTTTGGTCTCTTGTTGATTTGCCAATTTAGTTCTTACCCCATAAATTCTGAATGGCTCCCGAGGGAGCATGGCCGACAGAAAACATGCCAGCTTTTTGGTAACGCGGGAGCTCAGTCTTTAAAAGTCCCTTGTGACGGCGCACACTTGCATCTCAAACACACAAATATCTGGCGTGTTGGCAATCACGCCACACTCAAATCACCGCGATATCGCTCTTTGCCTTTGGTGTGGCTTTGTGTAAAATGAAAGACCGAAACTCAGAAACAATTCAAGGCTTAATATACATACAACCAACCAAATTATCGCAGAGCAGAAATGACAAAGAACCTCACAACCCCACGTGCCAAGTGTCATCAGTAGGGACTGGTGGGAAGTATGGCAGGGTGAGGGCGGAATAAACATACATCCCCAGACGAGATGCTAATCTTTGGATTGTAGTCACGGCCCTTTTTCTGATGCAACAGCCATTACCACTGGAGGATGTCACTGAGCGACCTACGCAAAGCGGCGTGTGTGGAGTCCTCATCTTTCAAACCGGGCCAGGGCTAGGGCTCATGGGGCATGGATTCCGGTCCTTAGTAATAGAAGCTTAATTAGGCCCCCCTCCTCCTCCCGACCCCCACTGTAACATAATGCCACCTAGAGAGTCTGCCATCCAGCCCTCCCCACTACCCTACCCCCTGTCTTCTGCCATCATTTCCCTGCTGGATGCTGAGGAAGCCGCTGTGGGACGCCGGCACATGCTCCTCATGATGGAAATTATCGATGTTCCCCGTAATGATGTGGAAGAGATATGTGTCGTGGAAACCTCTCCATAGTCCCGCCATTCATTTGGACGCGTCAATCAAGACGCCGCAGCCGTCCGCTGGAGGCGGCCCTGAGCGCAGCAGAGGTGGAGACAGATAGCTCCATTAAATCTGCAGAGATGGAAAAATAATGTGCATCAAGGACCCCCTCCTATCACCAGACCCCTCCGCCAACCCAAACAGTGGTGACAAAGAACTCGTCGCTTAATAAACATTAAAAGAAGACCACATGCTTTTAAAAGACTGCAGTACACTGGGAAAAGAATAGCGTGATATGGGCGATGGAACTAGCTAGCTAGCTAGAATAACGCTATCATAGCCACATTACGCTGTATGTACTACTGGTATTACAGATATAATTGCAAATATGAATTTGTGGGGCAAACAACACTGGACAGATCAGCACATTGGAGTGACATTTTTAAAGGTAGACCATTTAGTTATTGCTCAGCATGTCTTTCATTAATACAACTGTTAGTTCACTAAATAATGAAGTAATAACAGTAGCTGTTATCACCGTTATCACAGAGTAATTATTAATTTTGAAAGGAAAAAAGAATTCTCTTGAAACATTTGAACGCATATGGACTCCTTTACAGAAAGGATTAATGAAAAGCCCTCGGGGGATGTGAAGGGATACAGTTGATCCCTGGTGTCCTGGCTTGCTGTACAGATACATCAATGGACTACATATATGCTGTTGCCTATACCAGTGTATTTCAACTCATATCTTAAGAGATACCAAACCCATTATTTTCCATCTATACCACGGTGGCCCCTGACACACACACACACACACACACACAAACACACACACACACACACACACACACACATACATACATACACACATACATACATACATACATACACACGCACACACAGACACTCACACACAGTTACAAGGGATGATGCAATTTAGAATTTATCTTGGCACAACAGAGCAAGACAACAGAAGCCTTGAGAATGAAAATGAGCTGGAGGGAGCGAGAGAAGAGGAGGAGCGAGAGGGGAGAGAAGGAGGTGGGAGAGGGAGAAACAGAGAGAAAAAGCGGTGGGGGCAAGAGAGTGGAACAGAGAGGGTGAAGATGAGCGAGAAAATGAGGAGGAAGAGAGGGGAGGGGGACAAAGAGAGGAGAGAAACAAAGGGACAGAATGATAGAGAGATGGAGGGGGTCAGATGAAGAGAAGAGAGGAAGAAAGTAGGAGAGAGAGAGGGAAAAACAGTCAGTGACAGCCAGGAGACAGGAGGAGAGAAAGAAAGGGAGAAGGAGGGAGGTGGCAATGCATTCCTATCGAGAGTCACTGACCGCCTGTTGTTCCCTCATTGAATGTTGCACTGCATCACATACTCAATCCCTACCATGCTAGTCGGGGCCTCGCATCATCGCCAATGACGCCTATTCAGCAGGCTCCAGGGAGCCATGCTCTGTTTCAAAATAAAATACAACACATAAAACTTCCATTTACTCTAATGCCTAATGCATGCCGCCATTTTGGATTTACAGAGCCGATTCTTACAAGATGGACGCATTCACACAAGATATACATATTCATGTAGGAAATGTTCTAAAAATCTTAAAAGGAAATAAATAATGATAATTGATATGCTTTGTTACAGGAAATGGATTAAAAAAGGAAACACACGTTTATGCATGCGTAGAAGGTGCAACACACACACACACACACACACACACACACACACACACACACACACACACACACACACACACCACACACACACACACACACACACACACACACACACACACACACACACACACACACACAGCTCCCTGCCCCCGCCTGGAGACCCAGACAGACAGTATGCATGGGGGAGCATTAGCATGCTATGTGCCTGCTGAGCCACTCAGTCGTGTCAATCTCTCCCCTCCAAGCGCTCAAACCGCCTCAATTTCGTCTGATCTCAAAGATTTATGAATTTTGAAGTCAGGAGATAACACATCCCTTCGTATCGATGGTTAAGCCTGCCAGGAGACGGCAGAGCGAAGGGTTCTCTCGTCTGCGTGGTCATGAATGAGCACCATGTCTGCGATGGGTGGCCCGGGCTGCCCTCGGCCAATCAGATTAGGAGATGTTTTTGCTGAACTGATTTGGATTCGGAGCGTTGACATTTCACACCTTTGCTTACCAAAAGCTTCCTTGAGTTGATTTTTCCCATACTACAAGGCGTTTGGATTAGTTGGGCATTTTCAAGATTCTTGTTGTACCATATGCCCCTTTGTTTACTATATCATGTTGATGTTGCCATTAGAATTCATTTCAAAATCCATCCTTTTCGGACAAGACAAATGTTACTTGGATGTTGTGGTGGATTTAGTGATTCGTTTCCGTCAACCAGTTCACGTGATTCAGTTCGCCAAGAGGAGTCGTTCGCGAATCTTTCGTTCGTTCGTTTGTTTGTTCAGTCGAGTTTCCGGTAGCTTTAACTCCAGCGCGTAGTGCTGCTGCGTAGGTCTACATGGACGTTCCACTTATATCGTGATTTTTTATTGATATTATAATATATTATATTATATTGTGTAGGCTATCGTTGAAGCTAACTAAGTATAGCCTACTTATAACTAATATATCACCTACTCCTGGTGCAGTGCATGCAACAATGTGTGCCATTTATTCAGCTCCAGTACTGGAAGGTTACTTTGGAAATGTAATTTGATGTTGTTACAAGTTGGTAACCCTATTAAGAACGTAATAGCATGTGTATTATTATAATTATTATTATTATTATTATTATTATTATTATTATTATTATTATCAAAACATTTGAGTTTTCCTCTTTAACCTCGGGCTACCATCGGGATGTCTCTCAGTCGGTCCCTGACCCTGAAGCCATTTGTTTTGAGGATAATGGCTGGCTGAAGTCATTGGCTGGCTAGCCGGCTCAGCCAAAACCTAAATGGCTGCTGCAGCCACCAAATTTTTCATGGCTACAAATTTTTGGTGCGTATGTCTCTATGTGACAGGGCTTTGACATTTGCCCAAAAATCATATTCAAAGTTTGTTTGTTTATTAATATTAATATTCAAATATATTCAAATATTTATTAATAATATTTTGAGCATTAAATGCCTTCAGTATGACCTGGATTGGACTTTGCGAGGTTTGTTTACCGGCGTTGCTATGGTTACCGGTATTACGTGTTCCAACGGTTTATTAGCTTTTTAATAAATCACTGTCTAATCAATACTTCATTCACATTCGGAGACAAAGTCCTACTATGTGATAGAATTATTACTTTATGCAAAAAATTCTAAATGGCCCAACCAAAGTTTATCACATGGCGGCTTATTTTGGCTTATACAACTATTGGCTGGCGGCTGCTGAAATTCAAAATGGCGCAAATGGCGGCGCCGGGCGGCGGCTTCGGGGTCTTCTCGTGAGTGAACGAACTCAGCGAGTCGAGGGTCTGGGAGGAGTCGTTCGCGAATCGTTCGTTCGTTCAGCCTGGGTTCGGTAGCGGTGAATCGCATCATGGAATGCACGCCATTGCACGGTTCTTAACTGAGTCAGCCAGACTCAGTGGAGTCTGTGCTACCGGAAACTCGTACATTCGTTAAGTTTCCGGTGAATCGTGATGAACGAGACAAACGAGAGAAACAAACTGGGTCGCTTCGTTTCGAACCGGTTTCGATTCGTTCGTCCTAAAGATTCGTTCATTCGAACCGGTTCGTTCGCGAATGACCCAACACTACTCAGATGTGTGACATATCCAGTCCAGTTTACACATGCACCAATCAACGTTTAACAGCAAGTGGACGCTACCACGTTGTGACGTCACTAAGGGATTTGTTTTTAAATGCACTTGCTACATTAAAGTTATTAGAGAGTTGAGAAGGGTATACATTGTAGTTGGTTCTGTGCTTCAGTACTGTATTTGATAGCCAGAAATTGGCACACAAACATTCATCGTATGTAGGGCTGCAACAACGAATCGATAAAATCTATAAAAATCGATTTCTGGATAGAAATCGATTGTCGTTGGTTAGATGATTTAATTTATTTATTACCGTTAGTAATTTACCGGTTAAAGATCTTATCGGTTAGCCGATAAGACATCCCTTATATACTGTATATTTATAAATGTATATCATACATTGTATGTTTTTTTTGTGCTATCCCATTTATGTTTTTGTCATTTTTTTTATCATTTAATATTACTTTTAATAGTTCCGGGACGTTGGAGCGATAACCTGGTGTTTTTACACTTCAGTCTGCACTGTGAACTTGAAGTAATGTTACGTGTTTGTAAAAAGATGCGGCAATTACAAATGTTTCTTTTTTTTATCCGATTCATCGATTGATCGAAAAAATAATCGACCGATTAATAGATTATTAAAATAATCGTCAGTTGCAGCCCTAATCTGGCCGGCATGCAGAAGAGCAAGTTGGTCAAGGTGAGAAGTGTTGAAGAGTGGTGTTTTGGTAAGAAAAGGTATCCACCGCACCACAGTCACACATCGGGAGATTGTGGTGAACATTTTTCCGCAGACAGCTAAATATTGTGAGTGGCTCCAGGCCCATGGAAGTGAACCAACACAGGCCACCGCGTTCTCACAAGACACCTGTGGTTCATCTCCACGCTCGGCGCTGAACAACAACAGTTCAACAGTCAGACCCTCACCACCACTGCTTTATTCTTTTCCCTGTTATGTGTTAGTGTATTTAACCTAAGTCATGCTCTCATCTTTTATTATTTTTCAATGAGGGATCCGGTTGGCTTCTTCCTCTGGCACTAGCACACATAGACACAGACGCTAGGGATGCAAAACAAACCCAAAGAGATGAATAGAGTTGGCTGCACCATCCACGTCTAAGCACATGCTTGTTTTGTGGGGTTTTCAACCTTCTCCACTAGTTTACATGGAGTGGGTTTTACTCTGTATCTGACACAGTCCATGTGCGTTCCACCAGAGCGGCTCAGGACGTGGTGGAACTGGTTTAAACTGTAAACAGTGACTTTAATGCTGGATCAATAGTGTACCTTTTGAAGGTGACACATCCTCATGGAAATAGAAGGGTTCTATTTAATTGCAGCTTGTGAAGAAATATTGACACGATATTCACTGCATAAGCAGATATTGAGGTGTGATTTCTTTTTCACTTGGCCACCGCAGCGCTATGCTGCAATAAATATACCTTTCACAAAACAATGCACGACGCCCAAGGCTTTTGACTATCTGATGATATCCTGCTCCAAAACTTTGCTGAAATGCATTTCAATTACTGATGTCATAATGTATGCATACATTTCTTTTCATTGTTCTGAATTTTAAATATTTTAAGCTTGACCTTTTTAAAAGCAGCGTCTGACCTATGTGTAATCCATTAACCATTGTTACTCAAGATGAATAAAACAAAGGACAGTGCTATAGGATGTACGTTATGTGTCCTCTGATATCCAATGTGGGGGGACCACAGGGGTAAGTTGATCAGTAATAACAGAAGCCAGAGAAAGAAATGTAGATTACCATCTTCATGCCGTTTCTGACTTTGTCCCTATTTATTTTGTTCCCTCTTTTCTGCTTCCCATCACTTGATCATGAAAGATTTGAGAATTACGACGTACGTGGTGTGGTGTGGCTTTAAGACACTAACCCCAAACAGGGTTATTGTTTCTCCATCTATCGTCAGGTGAGTTGGTCACACATTTCTAAATTTGAAAACATATCTAGCGTGGCTTGGAGCTAAGGAGGACTCGTTATGTAGATGAGAAAAGATTTAATATTTGGACATTTCTTTTTCAGATCTATTTTATAGAGACTATTATTGGAAAATGCAACTGGCATGTGCAGCATGGGACACGTTTCTTTTTCAGTTATACACCCAAATCTTTTTTTGGAAGTTAAAATGGAGCTGTCAAACGATTGTAATTCTTCATTTAAACATGCTTCCTTTTCTTGATTTCTACATTTTATCGTACATTTTCCTTTTAAATTTAAGCTTCACAATAAACAATTAACCGTGGCAAATTGTGCGGTTAATACGTAATAATAAGTAGTAATTAATTAATAAGTATTTCTTTCATATGATCAAACGAAAAATGTAATGTAATTCATACGAATGATTTTTTGATAATTACCACTTTACATTTTTGTAATCATTAAATGATTTGCCTTGACGAGTACTCGCTAACTGACACACACACACACACACACACACACACACTAATGGGTGTGTGCAATGCCACGTTTTTTGCGAACATGCCACAGCACTGACTAAAATACACTTGCAAGAGGCAGAAAATTAAGTCCAATAACTTGAAAAATAATAATAAATTTTGCCCATGGCCTAGGGCAAAAAGCACAACTTCTTATCTTAATATAATTGTTGTCCGCAGCCCATTTGCCGGCCCGGTCCAAGTTCAATCTGCGTCTTCGAACCCTCCATAAAGTAGGTCACCCTCAGCAGCCCACGCAAGCCCTGAAAGAGGAAAGGTCCCGAGACCCCTTCACCCAGAGGGGGGCTGTGGCCCAAACGCAGACGTCCTGTCTGTTTTGACACTTGACGTGTTGGCCGTCCTCAAAAGACGTTCTTTATTCTATCCTCCAACCTATCTTCTCTTATTTTAGCGCGAGGTAAGACCTGCTGGAACCTTCTGGCTCGTCCTCCACTTTGTCTTCCTTCGTCACGTCTCCCCTTGATTTCTACTGGTGGGGGGCCCCCCATTTAAAGCTGCTCCACCACAACCGCGCGCGAGCACAGCGCCAACCAAGAGCAGGCCTGTTTGGGGTTTGTGTTCTGGAGTGTGTGAAAGTCTTGAAGAGGGAGGAGGGTGACGTGAAATATAAATACTACACAAGAGGGGTTCGGGTGAGGCCAGGGGTAGAACTCAATACGTCCACAAACGTCTTGAAATAGATTGTGTGTGCCTCTTCTAAAAACGGTTCAGATTCTTTGGTATGGATTAGTATTGAATACCTTGGAAATACCTTCTCTGATGCCATACCATCGATGGCTCGGTAGGCATCCTTAATAAAAAGAATATTGAACAATATGATGAACAACAACTGTGATTGGCTTTCTCAAATAAATGTACAGCATATGTTTGGAGTTTTCTGGTCCTTTTTGATATATATATATATATATATATATATATATATATATATATATATATATATATATATATATATATATATATATATATATATATATATATATATATATATATATATCCTCTTATTTTTCAGTGATGGATTTAATCTAATTGGTCATTATTCATTTGCCAATATAATTAACTACGATAACACTTTGAAACAGCCAAATGCAGTGCTCCAACAACAAATCTCCATCTTTAGGACCCAAGCATTTTATGTCACCACATTGTCTTCCTGATGGCATCAGCTGGGATGGTCACAGGAAATAGATCAAGCTGAACTTGGCTCTGTCGCAGGAAGATCTCCAGGCAGGGCTTTTAGCGGTGAAGTCAATTAGACACCATTAAACTATCTATTGTATATACATGTCACATAACACATCTGAAACTCGAGGATGTGTTAATGGGATTTCACTTCTTCCTCAATAGCATTGTCAGAACAAGCAGAATAAGATTTAGTTTTTTTCGGTTGTCAACATTTTTCCGACACAGCGTTTACGTTACCACCAAAATGTGTCACTTTGACTTGTATTTCCCCTGGTACCAACTACTTGGATTAGTTGGAATATAACAGATCCCTTGTTGTGCAACTAACGGTCAATATTTTTACTATAACATAACATAAAAGAGGCATTTCAAGTATAAGAATTATAACAAAAGTGCCAATCAGATCTAATATGTTTATGTGTTCCATATACTTGTATATGTGCTGACTGTGTATTAAGTTAGTGACAGATATAAGTCTCTTATTTGAAATCTATGTATTAAGAGCTGCCATCCATGTGTAGACTCTATGTTTGGTTTGCAAACACCTTGAAGGGCCTTCAAGTGTCTGTTGGAGAATAACTTGGGTCGTAGCGTTGTCATGGGAGAATGGCGACTTTACAATTGCCTAGTTACCTGCCCGATGAAAGACCATCAACTGTAGGATGCTAACATCGCGGCGGGCACCCGCTCCCTGAATAATACCCACAAATCCTCTTCAGCCTAGTTGAGAAGCGCCTACGCTCTATACGAAGCACTTTAAAGCACACACACACACACACACACAACACACACACACACACCACACACACAACACACACACACACCACACACACACACACACACACCACACACACACACACACAATCCACTAATCTATGTCATGTGTGCGCAAACACAAGTCACCACACACACACACATATACTAATCACTAACTCATGGGTGCCGCACACACACACGCCACACAACTCACACACAGCGACTTCAGACGCAGCAAAATGTTGAGATACGTGTTGTGCTCTCTCTGTCGGCCCAGCCCCTCCTTGCTGCTGCAGCCAAGTGTTCAGGTTAAGCAGAATGAATGGGTCTCACTCTGAAAACACAAATTCAAAGTATAACAGATTTTTAGAGTGTGCAAAAAAAACTGAACCCCCCCCCCCCACCTCTAGCAGATCTTCCATCCATTTGCCTCTCTCTTTTCCCTTCTTCTCTCTCTTACAAAAACATACCCTCATCTCTCAACACACAGCACAACACACAACACACACACACACACACACAGGCCACACCACACACACACACTACACACACACACACATCACACGCACACACTTAGGTGTCGCGCAGCCATCCAAGGCTTGGCTCGTCCTTATAGCTACAGGAGGCCTGCCGTTCAACACACACACACACACACACACACACACACACACACACACACACACACACACACACACACATACACACACGAGCACACACACACACACACACACACACACACACACACACACACCACACACACAAAGATTGCCAATCAATATGCAATTTCCCCTCTGTGCTATAAAGATGGAGCTACTTGGGCTGTGCCCACTTGGTTTGAGGTAATGGCACGGTCTACACGAAGGGCGCTAATCAATTCTCATAACTGCCCACTGCTAGCCTCTAAATTGAGATAAAAGGAGATTTCCTCCATGAGCCGCAATAAAGCTAAGGGAACGATGCTAAGGTATTTATCCCTTGCCGCTTGTCATATCTTTGTGTTTCAGAGTAACACAAAAGACGAAGATGCCCTGGATTATTTTTAATCGAAGCACAATACCAGGAAGAACTGCTGTTAGGGTAGCCTTTGACGAGCGCCCAGCGACAAACTCATTGGAATTCTAAATTTAGGGTTAAGTTACCTTCTTCTCCGCCTTTGGTCTGCTGCCTTAATAATAAAATGCGGGTCATTTATTGTTTTGATCTTTGGTTATCGATAGTGTGTGTTCTTAGACACACTAAGGGTGAATCGACGGAAAATTGCCCGTACAATTGTCGGTTTCAAATCACGGTTTAGTGGGGTCACGTTTTTGGTGCAGTTAGGGGAGTAAGTCTCTTCGCGTAAAGCAAGGGGGATGACACAAGTGGCATAAAAATTGATAAAACTTATATTATGATCACTATTATCTAGGTTTGCCCATACAATGTTTGCGACATAATTAGTAGCGCTTCGTCACCATGTTTAGCCATTGTGACAATAGAGCTGTCGCCGGAGAGAAATTTTGAATTCTGCCCAAAACAGCCTTATTGGATAATTAGCGCACAATAGTTCTAAGCGTGTGTCTCGACCTATATGTGTCTGCCCATCACTAAGTGCTGTGTGGAGGATGCCCTAGACAGAGCCAGGGTGTCATGGGCGGCATCACAAGGCGGCGTTGACTTGAAGGACTTGTTCTGTATTTTAAATATAATGAGTTGGTAAGCTTGCCTGCGATGCCGATGCCATATAGCGTCTGAGACTCTGTAGGTATTGATGTATAGCGCTGCAGCGGCAGTTTGGAGCTCTCATCGAAACATGACCCACTTAGTTCCAAAACGTGAAGAATCACTGCCTAATACCGGTGAATGTATGTGGGGTACTTCAAATGATCATAAAAACTTAAAATATCTCTCTCGCTCTTGAGCAGAGTCATAGCCAACATTACTCCGCACACAGCCGCTAAGTGATTATTCACGATGTCAATGCTGAAGAACGACGCACATGCTCTAATGCTGAGATAGATGGAAATGCCGATAAATCCCTGTCCTCAACATGGAGCCCTATATTATCTATAGCAGCACTGATTATTATTAGAAGGCAGGCACCATTATTCAGATATAGGAGGAGGCAGTTATGACTAGATTGGCTTTTTATAATCGAACAATTAAATATGTCAGAGCGCTTGCAAACCTATCACAGATATAAACATTATACCACTTCATTTTTTAAACTGAATCTTTTACAATGAATGTACACCGAATGGATGGTACGTGACAAAGATGATACCAACACGCGGAGACAAAGTGTCCAAAGAAGGGGTGGAGCCAAGAATGGTTAGATGTGCCACCAGAGGAACAAATTTGAGTTGCCCGCTGCTGCAACCAACGCAATATCCAAGAACTGAGAAGGTCTTCACTTCGTTATCTTGTTCAATGCCAGCACCCTTTTAACTAGCAATGGACCAAACTGCTGACTGAGAACCAAATGCTCCAGATCTTTACTTGAACCGTTACCATCGACCTCACAACAACTTCCACCACTACCCTAGCCTCCATGTAATCATTAGGATGGATGCAAAATTAAAGGCGTTAAGTA
>OLKM01001873.1:20154-31206 GCA_900291075.1 Melanogrammus aeglefinus
GTGTGTGTGTGTGTGTGTGTGTGTGTGTGTGTGTGTGTTGTGTGTGTGTGTGTGTGTGTGTGTGTGTGTGTGTGTGTGTATGTGTGTGTGAACTTTTGTGTGTGTGTGTGTGTGTGTGGAACATATGCATAATAGCATTACGCTCAACACATTTAGCCAGCATGGCCCCACGGGCGCCTTGTTCCTCCACGTCACATTATGTTATGCTACGTTATTCTTAGCCACTCGTTGCTAAATATATCAGCACAATCCTTCGCTATTAGCCGGTAGCTAAAAGCCATGCCAGTATTGGCAGGGAGCCCGCGAAGCCGCAGCCGAACAGTAAGGCTGAGCCCTCGGCGGAGAAAATTAATGATGAAATTAGTTGTGAACCGGTGCCACGTGCGGAACAATTAAACCTGCTAGCAATGAACTTCTGCGCTCGGTTGCTGAGAGGCGTGGCGCAACAAAAGCCTTTTGTAAGAGAAGGAAACATGTGTAAGTATTCATAGGGAAGCACAAATAGAGTATTTGTGTTTTTACTCGTATGGGCGAATAGCAAATAAAATAGCTTAAGAGGCGGCTAGGTTTTATAAGCTCCAAATACATGTGCCGTGACATTGTTTTATCATCGCGCAACATTCGCGTTACACTCCAACCATGGCTACCAATACCGACGCTAGTCTACAACACACTTGTAGTTGGCTAAGCTATGCTATGCAATGTTACAACTACACAAAGCTACTGTGGTATGCTAACATAAAAACCTACATCTTTGAACCTTGCAAAACTTGTTCAAATGTAGATTTTCTTATACGTAGGACTTAAAATTATAAACAACAATAAACAATGTATTCAAAATGGTAAGTCATCCACGAGGCCCGGAACCGTTTCTTATCTTAAACAGCATGATTCTGAAATAACTGTAAGTCGGTTGCTTTGGATAAAAGTGGCGGCGGAATGATTAAACGCTACAGAAAAAACAGAAAGAATAAGAATGACTAAAGAGATTTCACAGGGCAGAGAAGGGAATTCAGTGTCTAGACGGTGGCAGTGACTGGGCAGAGATTAGCTGTCACGCTGTCACCGAGTCAAACGCAGAGAGGAGGGGACAAAATGGCGACAGATGACAGCCGAGGGACATAAATCTCCGCGTAAGGCAGCGGCCGAAGACAAATCTGACAAATGACAGCGGCGAGAAAAAAAAGAAAATAAAAAACACATTGAAAGAAAAAACCCGATGATTGAAGTGGATAAGCTCTGACCTCTCGGTGCGCGCTCTCTGCGCTCACACAGTGTCACCAAACTCCACTCGGAGAACCAAAAAAATGTGTTGGGCCGCGGGCCGGTACCGGGCCACGGAGCATTTTCCACCGTTTAAAAAAACAGTAGCCAATGCTGCCAATATACCGGGTGGGGAAAGTATTCCAAATATGCATACCGGGTCTCAGTAAAGAGGTTGAGGAACCCTGTTGTAGAATATACGCATGTACCTCAGCGCATGAGTCAGTCAGGCGAGTCAAACATTCAGGCTTGCGGCGGAGGCCCTGTGATTCAACAAAACGGCAGCGGCCTCGCTGCACTACCTAGCGGGCAGGAGAGCCGGACCCAAGACGCCACTAAGCTCTTAGCTTGAAATTCGGTGGGGAAAGTGCTCCCCGCCGCCAAAACGCTATCAGATGGCGCTCAGAGCGGGGCCAAATTGACACCGTGTGAATTTCCTCTCCTCTCTTGTTTTTTTTTATTTTTTTATTTTATTATCGCTGTAAGACAGACAGAATTGAATGGGCGGGTTAAACAGGCAGGGCACTGTTAAACAAATGGCTCCCGGTTCGAGGAAATTGTGCGTGGCCCCGCTTTTGTCATTCAGAGCGGAAATTGGGGAGATATTCTGCAGTGTGTGGGGGGGGGGGGCGTTGTGCGGCAGGGCTAATGCGTCAGCGCGGCGGCGGCGGCGGCGGAGCGCTAGCTCGTGCCATTCATCTATAATGCACCGTGGCCCCTGTCTGTCAGTTGGTCCATTTCCTGTGACTAGCGCGGCGTGGCTAATCACCGCGCTCCACGCCGCGCGGCTCTACCACACCACACACTTGCGCGCCGCGCACGCACACACACACGCGCTCACACTCAAAGGCGTGTGCGCAGCATACATTTTCTAATAAATAGATGTATACAAATGCACGCAAACAAAACAAGCCACTTAGTATTCGTCACATGGTAGCAGTTAGCAAAACAAGCCCTTCATATAATGAGGCTACATCTAGCCTACTGTGAAGTTGTCTGGTATGCCGCACCATCGCCCATTACCCGGTGAGCACGCCACTTCACCGGGGGGGCTGGGCGGCCCCCCCGGACTCCGCGGCCCTGCTTTGTTTACCTGTGTGTTGTTCAGTAATTAAAATAGATTTCTTCGACGCCCGGCCCTTAATCCTGCTTGAGATGACATTGATCTTGCTGGGAGGAGGCTGTTTGTGATTATGTTTGTGTGTATGTGTGTGTGTGTGTGGGGGGGGGGGCAGCTATACCGACTGCCAGTCTTTAAACAAGAGCAGTGTTATGCACACACATGCACATACACACACTAGGACAAACACACTCTCAGACAGACACACACACACACACACACACACACACACACACACACACACACACACACACACACACACACACACACACACACACACACACACACACACACACACACACACACACACACACACACAAGCACATTCGGACAGAGAGAGACAGAAATACAGGCTCAGACGGACGCACACACACACACACACACACACGCAAAAGCACAAACAGGAGGACACACACACACACACACACACACACACAACCCTCTCCAATCCTTAATGTAAAGTCCTCAACAGGAATTGAAAGGACGCCACTGGTGCTAAGATGCAGCACTGAGGTGTGTGTAGATATGTGTGTGTGTGACTGTGTTTGAGCGTGTGTGTTTGTGTGCATGTGTGCGTGTGTGGTGTGTGTGTGTGTGTGTGTGTGTGTGTGTGTGTGTGTGTGTGTGTGTGTGTGTGTGTGTGTGTGTGTGTGTGTGTGTGTGTGTGTGTGTGTGTGTGTGTGTGTGTGTGTGTGTGTGTGTGTGTGTCTGTGAGATCAGATGCATCCGTCTGTGAGTGTGATGGTGTTTGCATGCGTGGGCTCATACAAGTGAGTATGCTTGTGTGTGAGTGTGTGAGCGCGAGTGTGAGTGTGTGTGTGTGTGTGTGTGTTGTGGTCGCCATACGACTGCGGGGGAGTGTTAACAGAGCGCCACTCTCACTGTTGTGCGGAGCTGTCCGTCTTCGTAAATAAAAATGAGATAATTATCAGGTGGACTAAATCATGCTCCGCGACGGCGGCTAACAACAGGCGGCAGTAAATCTGCGCCGCGCGACGCGCTCTCCAACGCTAAGTGCTCCGTGAGCGCCGGTCGTATTTCAAGAGCGCAGCGGGGGTGGGGTGTGGAGGCGGAGCTTTTGTGTGTCGTGTGAGGGCGTGGGGGGGGGGGGGGGGGGCACAAAATGGAAGCTAACAGTTAGCCATTATCTTGTACGCCATCGACGATCGCTATAAAGTGAATCATTATCCTCCGGTCGCCACGCCGATGGCTCATCCACAAGTGTCCGCACCGGGGGGGGGGCATGTGAGGAGGGGGTCACTTAGCGAAGAGCTAGCGGGCGTGCGGATGAGGCGCTTCTAGTGCGGCGACGGGAAAGCGCCTGGGGCGCCTCATTACAGAGAGACAGCGAGAGAGCGAGAGAGCGAGAGAGAGAGAGAGAGAGAGAGAGAGAACCAGCCACAACAGCGACAACAACAACATAAACGAAAACAACGTCACAAACAGCGGGAAGTGGGTTTACCGGTTACCTAACGAGCTAACCGCCGAAGATAACATTAGCAGCACATGAGCGGGTGAACTTGGCGCTATGCAAACAAACGTGAGCGGGCCGCGGCGTTGGAGTTTTGGTGGTGTTAACATGTGGGTAAAACACACACACAAGCGCTTCCCAGGCAAGCAGGGTGCGGGCAGCCAGCAGTAATACCTGGCTGGGTTTCATTATATTGAATCAGCAGGAGTGATCTGTTGTAAGACGCTGTATTTTTTGCAGGGGTGGATGGGATGTATGTCTCTCTGTGTGCATGTGTTTGGGTTTGTGTGTGTGTGTGTGAGTGTGTGTGTGTGTGTGTGTGCGTATGTGTGTGCGTGTGTGTGTGTGTGTGTGTGTGTGTGTGTGTGTGTGTGTGTGTGTGTGTGTGTGTGTGTGTGTGTGTGTGTGTGTGTGTGTGTGTGTGTGTGTGTGTGTGTGTGTGTTTGAGCATCGCTGTCTGCAGTCAGACAGCCAGACATTTACTGTTGGTGCGTCACCATCTGTAAATGCTGCCAGGCCCCGGTCCCTCTGTGTGTGGTGTGTGTGTTTGTGTGTGATTGTGTGTGTGTGTGTGTGCACGTGTGTGTGTGTGTGGGTTGAGATTAAGGTTCAACAGCAGTCGGCAGTGATTGGAGACAGCCGTGTGCAGTGCATGTGTACTGGACCATGTCTTTGTATGTGTGTTTGAATGTGTTTGTGTGTGATATGATGTATAGTTTTGTCTATTTTTGTGTGCAATTTGTCTGCGCATTGTGTAGCGTGTATGTGTGTGTGTGGAATGTGTTACGTGTTGTGTAGTATGCGTCTGTGTGTATGTCTGTGATTTCTGTTTGATGTGAAGTGTAGTGTGATATGTAGCGTGTCTGTGTGTGACGTGTGTGTGAGTTGTGTGCGCTGTGTCTTTTGGATGTGGAGCATGTGTGTGTGGGTGTGTGTGTGTGCGTGTGTGTGTGTGTGTGTGTCTGTGTGTGTGTGTGATCCGCATAACTGCATGTGTGTGTGTGTGAGTATTTGTGATAAGTGATGTGTGTTCACTAGTAAAACCTAAAAGAAGTGCTGCCCTTTACTGTTTGTGATTGCTATTGATTTAAAGATCACCATGGCGATATGTTCACTTAAAGGGTCAGGATACAAGCAGTAGACTGTCGTGCTAGCGTTAAATTACCACAACACAAAACGAAAAGAAATTGTTCCTGAAAATGTGCGCCATTTTTAAAAAAAAATAGAAAAACTGGCAACGCAACCAATGGTGCTTTTTTGTTCTACATGTCATGAATTAGCGGGTAGAGGTTAGCATGTAGGTACACAACACACATCTGGGATTTAACCCAACACCGTTCTGCTCGGAGTCAAACACCCTAACCACTAAGCCAATAGACTGATTCCCTGATTATCTGACAGGCCGTGGAGGCAGTGGAGAGACAGACGGTCTGTAATGGGTAGTACCTCGTTAGTTCCCCTCCTAACGAGGGATGTAACGTCTCACTGCAGACACATCGGTCAGGACGATGAGAGGGACGGGACGGTTTAATACGGTGTGTAGCAGGCGGTCTCATGGTGATGTCGCCGCTACGACGCTGTCATATTGATCTACTGGTCTCCACAAACGCAGGAAGCACACACAGACGTGTGTGTGTGTGTGTGCTGAAACGCATACAAAAGCACACAGGTATACACACATACGTTCAGACGCAAACTGACACTCAGACACATAAACACTGACGCACCGGTACAAACACAACGACACACTCAGACACTTACACACAAACAAACTCACTGAAACATTCATACCTAGTACACACTCAAACAGATACCAGCCATAGTCCCCAAGACACTGACAAACCTGTACAAGCACGCTCAGAGACAGACACATGCCATAATACTTAAGACAGGCACTCACACACAACCCTCCCAACACACTCACACACAGACACACACACACAGACACACAAACAGACACGCTCGGGTGAAGGGTCATTCACACACGCTGTTGTGTTCATGCTGGAATGCACGCAGGTTGTGTTAACCGCCAATCGGCCAATCAATGAGGCCGATCGACGCCATCGATCGGCTCAGTGTCGTCGACACTGAGTCGGTCGTTGGGCGCCACATTCTGCTGCCTGGCGGACCACTGGCCACGCCCATATGCACCTGCACACGTGCACGCTCTTTACTTGCATGCAGTTGCCAATGTAGAAGATGGTATCATGTGCACACATTTGGATATGTGTGGGTGTGTGGGTGTGTGTGTGTGTGTGTGTGTGTGTGTGTGTGTGTGTGTGTGTGTGTGTGTGTGTGTGTGTGTGTGTGTGTGTGTGAGTGTGTGTGTGTGTATGTGTGTGTTTGTGTGTGTTTGTATGTGTCTCTGTGTGTGTGTAGGTGTATTTGTGTGTACACATCAATAAGAGCCACCCCAGCTCCTCTCTCGTTCAAATGGAAAACAAACCGGGATGATATATACGCATACTCTCCCTTATACACACACACACAAACGCACACACGCACGCACACACACACACACACACACACACACACACACACACACACACACACACACACACACTGTGCAACACACACACACACACACACACACACACACACACACACACACACACACACACACACACACACACACACACACACACACACGGTGCAACACACACACACACACGCTGTGCAAGACACACACACACACAATGCAACAAATTGAAAACACCCCATCACACACACACACCCCTCTCATGGACAGCGTATCCCGCGTCCCGTCTGTTCCGTCCTGTCGGTTGTCATCATCTGCCAGCAGTTGGTCTCCCCAGCTTGCGCGTGCGCCCCCCCCCACCACCCTCACCCCCACCACCCTACCCCCCCGTCCCCCCCTCTCCCCCCCCTCTCCCCCCTCGTGCACGCCTGACCCCGGGGCCACGTTGAGCGCGGCGCTGCATTATTCATGCGGGGCGGCGGTGAGGTGGCCCCCGGTGCACCGTGGGCCCCGGTTCCAACGGGCGCCCGTGGAACCTTACAGGGGCCGGTGCGGTACGCGTGACACCTTCACAGACCGAGACACACTTACACACACCCAAACACACCCACACACACCCACACACACACACACACACACACACACACACACACACACACACACACACACACACACACACACACACACACACACACACACACACACACATACACACACACACACACACACTCACACACAAACACAAACACACACACCAAGCCGACCCCTCCCCCCGCCTGTCAGACTGTGCGGGAAAATGACAACAAGATTGCAAGGGCGGGGGGTGGATAGGTGGGGGGCTTGGGTTTGTGTGTGTGTGTGTGACTGTTAGCGTGTGTGTGTGTATATGTGGATGTGTGTGTATATACGCTTGTCTGTGTCTGTATATGTTTGTGTGTTTGTGGTTGTGTTTGTGTGCTCAAGAAAGATTCATGAACAAAGAACAATGACCAAAAAGATTGAATCATCCGCTTTCCATTCAACACATAAAACAACTTTATCTGAACACACAAAAAAAACACACATAAATGGCCGCCGTGCCACACACACACACACACACAAACACACACACACACATCCCACCGTGTGTATTATAACCACACACACGTCAATGAACGAGAAGCATCCTAGCGTAGAGTCAGTGCGGCTGAAGGCCTCTGCTCAGTGAAGACACACACGCACGCACGCACGCACACACACACACACACGCGCACACACACACACAGCCGGGTTGGTGTGTGTTTAAACATAAAACCGTTAAACATAAAAGCAACAAGTCCGGCCGGCCGCAAAACAAAAGCAGCGCGCGGTGTAACCGAGGAGCCCGCGCAGCGCCCCTCCGTGCCGGGCCCCTTGATTCGGGCTCTCAGGGCCGCGGAGGAACAGACGGGCCCTCTCTCTCTCCCAGGGCCCCGGGGCGGAGGAGTGCTTTAATGTGATCATGGGGGACACTCATCTTTCAGGGACCCCACATCAGACGCACCAATCAATAGCCTTCTGAGCGCTGGTGGACGCCAGCCCCGCGGCAGATGTAGCGCGCTAACGGGCTAGCGGCGCGGCTCGCGTTACAAATGAAGACACACACTCACACACGAGAACACATACGCACACACAGGCTGACGCACACACACACGATCATACACCCACACATGAACACCTCACACACACACACATATGCATAGCATACACATGCACACACGCAGTAACACACACAGAAATCAAAAGATGGACACACAAACACACACACATAGGCACACACACAAACATAGACACCCGCACGAACACATGTAAAAACGCACACACACACACACACACACACACACACACACACACACACACACACACACACACACACACACACACACACACACACACACACACACACACACACACACACACACACACACACACACACACACACACACACACACACACACACAAAGACACACACATATTCAAACACATACACGTACAAAGACGCACACGCACAAGCAAACACACATGCATACACATAAGCGCTCTCTCACATGCATCAATATCAGCATTAGGCCAGTCCCATAGCATATGGTTGTACAGAAAAAAATGCTCACATATCGCATTAGGTACTTGACTATGGCCATTTTTCCACTACACGGTAGTGGCCTGGTTCAGTACGGTTTGGTACGTCACACCAGACCAGCATGGCCGGTATTTACATTTGCTTTACATTCGGGCTTCCCACTTGAAGGTGTGTCTTGATGACGCGCTTGCCTAGAACCGATGACACAACAACACACACACTTTTATTGCCTATAAAGTTTTTAGATTCTAAATTATCGTAAAAAAACACAATGATAACTGCAAGGATGAATTCTGTTTGATTTTCAATATTCCCCATTTTCTGCTTCCTAATCTCAATAGCTCACCTAGAGACAATTTATTTCACATTAGTCCTGTTTATACACTGGAAAATTGTTTCACACAATTTCCTCACACTGCATTAAATATTTATATCCGCTCAGTAATACTGTGAAATATTAACAAGCATTGACCACTTTAGATAAAGAAGAATCTGAATGAAATTCTTCCTATTTCAACAAGCTATTTTGTTTTGCAAAAGAATATCGTCGATGACCTCGGTGCGCTTCTATTTAACCTTCATTCCCCTTTTCATAAGATGTATAACGTTATAGGAACGCACAAATACTAAAGAATCAAGTGGTGGAGAACTCTAGCCATCCTCTGTGTGCATGGCGATGCGTCTCATGCATAAAGAACGCACCGTTTGTTGTACAGTTTGAGAGACAGCGTCTCACTCCGGAAAGCCACCGGCTGCAAGCGGGCAAGGCTCAGGCAAAAATGGTGCGTTTAAACCGATGGTACAGGCCCGCAAGGCCAAATAGAAAAAAAACGCCATATGAGCAGAGATGAGGATACGTAAACACACACACACACACACACACACACACACACACACACACACACACACACACACACACACACACACACACACACACACACACACACACACACACACACACACACACACACACACACACAAACACACAGATACTCACACACACAACAAAATGCTTACAGTACAGACTGCAGCTCTCTGCTTCCTACTGTGTTTGTTTTACATGCTTACAAGATAGTATGATACAGACTAGCAGCTCTCTGCTTCTACTACGTTGTGTGTTGACACCCCCCCCCCCCCCCCCCCCCACCACCATCTCTCACGTGAGACGTAGCAGCAAGCTGTCAGCGCTTAGCGATCGATAGCCGTAATCACATTCACGGGCAATGAACACGCCCGCGGCTCGGCTAGCCCCGCTATGCGCTACATGCTACAAACAGCCCCCCCCCCCCCGTCCACCCCCCCGTCCACCTCTCCCTGGTGAAGGACCTCATCTGTAGCAGCTAGGACGACCCGGGGCCCCGGACGCCTGGGGGATTGGCAGGGAGCCGGGCTACACTGGGCTAACGTAGCTGGGAGGGGAGCTAGCATGGCGGAGAGAACAGTGGAGGAAAGGCCCTGGGGCAGAATGGACAACACAACCGCAAATAGAACGGAGAATAGAACCATGTTTAAAGGACCTTTGATGGAATATGGTGGAAGTGAACGTAATAGGATCAATTGAAAACGTGAAATATAACTAAATTGGATGAAAGGGAGTAGAATGGAATGGAAAACAATAGAACGTGATGGAACATATCACACATGTTTTACTACTGTAGGCTCGAAGAATATAGAATATGCAGTAGAATGCAGTGAATTAGAGTTTATTAAAATAGAGAGAAGTAGTGTTGAATAGAGTCGAAAAAAATAAAACAGATAAAATAGGACAACATTTGAATATAATAAAATTGAGTAGGAAAGAGGTGAATTATTGGACCTGTTTATTAAAGGGATAATTTTATGGAACGACAGCGCTGATCTGATCACTTGAAGCACACAACCAATCAGAGCAGCTTAATGACCATGTCCCGGCCCACGGGCCTATCGGTGACAGGCAGTGTGTTTCACCAGGTTGTTAAGACTCCACAGGCCCCCCTCTTATCTTATCGGCCAATCAGAAGCAGCGCTCGGGGAGCGAGACACACAGCAACAGTGATAGCGCCGACTGAGACCGCTCATCTGTCACCGCGACCCCCGGCTCTATTAGTGCCAAGGTGACACGTGAGCTAAGGCGGCACGCTAACCTACCGGGCTTACGCAACAACCCTACGCGGGGAGCTAACCCGCCGCTAAGCAAGCGACGTGACGGAAGAAGGGGGACACAGGTCTGTGGAGCAGTGCTTCACAGACAGTTTACATCACGCTAAGTCTTTGGCATGAGCCTTGAGATCGAAAAGTTAATATAGAAGGAAGGAGATAGAGAGAGAGAGAGAGAGAGAGAGAGAGAGAGAGAGAGAGAGAGAGAGAGAGAGAGAGAGAGAGAGAGAGAGAGAGAGAGAGAGAGAGAGAGAGAGAGAGAGAGAGAGAAAGAGCGCTAGAGAGAGCGCGAGAGAGCGAAAGAAACAGAGGGAGCCGCTAATGGAAACATATTTTATGATAATAAAATGTGTTTACTCGGGGCCGCTTGCCTCGTCGATCAGAGGGTAGAGCGAGGCTGAGAGGGACAGAGAGCGAGGGAAGAGAGATGTGCAACGATACAAAGAGGATGGGGGGGAGAAAGAGAGAAAGACACAGTGAGATAG
>OLKM01001873.1:49085-54085 GCA_900291075.1 Melanogrammus aeglefinus
GACGCCCTGAATCGCAAGTACTCTATATAACAAGTGTGTCAGAATCACAACTCAGTTGACCCATCCTTCACAACATGGTATGCCAAAAAAAAATTGATTTAATTCCTAAACAAATAAAACCCCTCCAAAGTTCACAAAATACAGTACATAGAAATCATAGGACATATGGAGGAAAAAGTGACCTACCATAGACGCTGCTGCTGCTGATCATGTCGTGCTGTGGACGGGAGAGGAGCAGAGGAGACGAAGGGATTAATTCGCTAAAAGAGGAGCCGAATCCGAACGCTTGCTATACATTACACACACACTCACACACACACACCAACACACACACACGCAGAGGAACTCTCCGTTCCGCGGCTCGCTCGTGTTTCAAGTCCTTTGAAACGAGTCGACGAAGGACGCACTCCCAAAGATCGCCTTCTCGTCTAACCCTATATATGCATATCATTAGCGCGCGCTGCCGGTGTCGTGGTGGTGGTGGCGGGTATGCAGACAACAGACACTACACGCACACACTCAACTAGTGTCGTGTGTGGGTTTGTGTGTGTGTGTGTGTGTGTGTGTGTGTGTGTGTGTGTGTGTGTGGTGTGTGTGTGTGTGTGTGTGTGTGTGTGTGTGTGTGTGTGTGTGTGTGTGTGTGTGTGTGTGTGTGTGTGTGTGTGTGTGTGTGTGTGTGTGTGTGTGTGTGTGTGTGTGTGTGTGTGTGTGTGTGTGTGTGCGTGTGTGTGTGTGTGTGTGTTTCTCTGAGTCTGTCTGTGCGTGTTTGCGTGAGTGCGTTTCTGTGAGTTTGTGTGCGTGCGTGTGTGCACGCGCGTGCGTGCGTGTACGGTAATACAACTACACACCTACAGACAGGCCTATTAGCGTATCGGTTGTAACGCCTTTTAAAATAGCAAGTCAGCTTCAAGCTTCAGCACCAAATGCATTTTTTCTTTCTTTTTTTTTAAGGAGAGTTGGGGGGGGGGGGGGTGCGATGGGCGGCGGACGGTGACATTGTATCCGTTTTGACCGCGTGCGGACAACTTGTAACCGAATCACACAAGCGCAACCAACTAGTCCGTCAATAGTCCGTCCGCATAGTCCATCATTACCTAAACACACACATGGATTTACATCTGCGTTGGCATCATTCGCCGTCTCTTTCTCTCCGGATCCTACCCCTATATGCAGCCTACGTGCCCACGCCGCCCCGACCTACAGCCGAGGCGGCGGCGACGCGCAGGTGCGCTTCCTTCAAAGCCCCCACGCCGCGACGGACCGCACGCGGGATCGCTGCTAACATTTCACCAAAACTTCCGTCAGAATTTCGAATTCGAACGCGCGGTATTCCCCCCGCGAAGAGCGGGCTCGAGCGGTGGGCTCGCGGAGCAGCAGCAGCTCAGCACGGTGAGCAGCGCAGCGGTCTCCCGGCAGCTCAGCCCCCCTCCTCGCTCGGCTTGACCACTCGGAACTGCGGACGTAGCGGATTCTAGAGAGCCCTTGTTTTTTACCTACCTTCTTTTTTTTTGCGACAGGTCGACCTCGCTGGGGGCTAAAGTAGCATCGATCCTAAACGCGTGTGTGCTGGACGGGTGAACGGGCGTCGGGTGTTAAGCGGGACTGCCAGAGATTTGAAAGCATTCCAAGTTAACGCAGGAAGCACTGACCACAGCCACTGCCATGTTGGAATTTCCAACCCCTGAACAGCTGCTTCGGAGACTGACCACAGCACATCCCCCTACTGCGCATGCGCCTCGAGGAAGAAGGGGAGGGGAGGTGTGGGGGGATAGGACCAAAATTCCATTCCAATTATTGCAGGGTTATTATCCGGTGGTCGCAACAGCAGACAAAAGACTTGCGAGGAAAAGTTGCCCACGGGCGCGCGGGGAGGCTTTTGAGGGGAGATTTCAAGGACAGTTGTAGAAAGCCCGGGCAAGATCGGTGTCGATTATGACAAACATACGCGGGCCCTACAATTATTGTCTTAACGGCTGAAAGGTAATAATAATCTTGACACAACATCGCGCATGGACCCCCCCCCCCCCCCAGCCCCACACACAGACACCATCAACTCCTCCGTGCTCACGCGCGTGCGCTCGAGAGAATGGTTCGCGCTACCTCGCTTTTGGTTGGCGTGTGTGTTTCTGCATGGTTGCGTGCGTGCGTGCATGCGCGTGTGTGCATGCGTGTACGCGGGCGTGTGTGCGTATGTGCAGTCTATCTCCCTCCCTCTCTCTCTCTCTCTCTCTCTCTCTCTCTCTCTCTCTCTCTCTCTCTCTCTCTCTCTCTCTCTCTCTCTCTCTCTCTCTCTCTCTCTCTCTCTCTCTCTCTCTCTCTCTGTCTCCGTGATAATTATAGCATCAATGTCGAAATTAGCAATCGGAGCCCTAATTAGAAAGAAAACGTCCCAGTTAGCGCCGTATCAAAGCACTAGCGGGGAGACCATATTTAAGCAAGACATCAAAGATGGACTAACTGTCAGCGCGAGTTCATTGTTACTAATCACCTCCTTGTCCGCGCGTGCACCCACACGTACGCACGCACGCACGCACACACACACACACACACACACACACACACACACACACACACACACACACACACACACACACACACACACACACACACACACACACACACACACACACACACACACACACACACACACACACACACACACACACACACACACACACACACAAGTGCTCTTTGATGATTCGCCGCATATTACTTATTTACGTATTTAGGCAGACTTGTCTGTCCGCGTTGAACATAATAGGCCTACTCGACATTTGAGATCACCGCCGTGGAAGACAACGAGTGTATGAGTCGGGAGAACTTAACTCAACGTGCGTCGGAAACACACTCGTATACCTCTCTCTCTCTCTCTCTCTCTCTCTCTCTCTCTCTCTCTCTCTCTCTCTCTCTCTCTCTCTCTCTCCTCTCTCTCTCTCTCTCTCTCTCTCTCTCTCCTCTCTCTCTCTCTCTCTCCTCTCTCTCTCTCTCTCTCTCTCTCTCTCTCTCTCTCTCTCTCTCTCTCTCTCTCTCGAGGCAGGTAGTTTGATGAAGTCCATTATACTGTCCCTCGGAGGTCATTATTAGCGCATGCTCACTATCACCCCCCCTCTCCCTCTCCGACACACACGCACACGCGCACACGCGCGCGCGCACACACACACACACACACACACACACACACACACACACACACACACACACACACACACACACACACACACACACACACACACACACACACACACACACACACACACACACACACACGTCCTCGAGTGTGTGTGGCCTTCTCTTTAGTTTCACGGTGCTTTTTTTACCGAGGCTGAGCACCGAGTTCGATGGAGTCCACCTGCACTCTAAACGACAAACCAAGCGCGTGCCTTCTCGTAAGGCCTACACGTGCATGCGCATTGATTAGGCCCTGTTTACATGTTCTTTCGCATTCCATACTATTAACACGATCCATTAATGCGACAGAAACCGAAAATCATTGAAATTGTAAATATTACTGGTCTTTATTTAGTTTGGTATTTTATTTATTTGCGGGTGATTATTCTTAACACATCCCGTTTGGCGGGAGGACGGGCTGCCTGGGCTGGTGGATGAGATGTACATTAGCAAGCGCGCGCTCTCCTTGCACCTGATTAGCATAGTGAAGTGAAAAAAAGGCCGCTCGCTCGTGGTATGTTGAATATGCAGTGTTACTATAAACGGCCCTCGCTTCGCCGTGTAAAACACCACCTATTGGAGATGACCACAACACACAAACACACACACACACACGCACACATACACACACAAACACACACACACAACCCACTTTGTGAATTATAACACATCACCTCAGGGATTCTGGAGCGATAATAGCTGTTTTTTCTCGCTTAATTCTGTGAGAACATTTAATCTGATTGCTATTGTTCACAAGTGCACGTCTGCATACGTGTGTGTTTGTGTTGTATGTTTCTGTATGCTGGTGTGTGTTTGTTTCTATGTTGTGTTTGTGTTTCTCTGTGTGTGTGTGTGTGTGTGTGTGTGTGTGTGTGTGTGTGTGTGTGTGTGTGTGTGTGTGTGTGTGTGTGTGTGTGTGTGTGTGTGCATGTGTTCCTGTGTGTCTGCACTGTTTGTGTGTTCCAGGATGTTTGTCCTTGTGATTGTGTGTGTGTGTGTGTGTGTGTGTGTGTGTGTGTGTGTGTGTGTGTGTGTGTGTGTGTGTGTGTGTGTGTGTGTGTGTGTGTGTGTGTACATGCATGTGGTCCAGCATGTGTGTGCATGTGCGTGTATGCATGTGTTAAAGCACGTGTGTGTGTGTATGTGTGTGTGTGCGTGCGTGCGCGTGTGTGTGTGGTGAGCATGTGCGTGTGTGCATGTGTTAAAGCATGTGTGTGTGTGTGTGTGTGTGTGTGTGTGCGTGTGTGTGTGTGTGTGTGTGTGTGTTCCTGCATTTGTGAGTTTGTGTGGGTGGGTATGTGTGTGTTTGTGAGTGATTTAACAGCAACATAAATCTAAATAGATTTTAACTCATTAGCCGTGGGAGAGGTAATGATGTAAGGCTGCCACTAACGAGCTTAAGCTCTTAATTGAATAGGAGGGGGCCAGACCAGCATGGGTACGCCTTCATGCACACACGTGCACAATGCAGACACACACACGCACACACCCACCCAGTACACGTGCACACAAATGCACAATACAACCACACACACAAGGCAGACAGAAGGCACATACATACACACAACACAATACACATACACAGTACGCAAACACACACAAAACAGATAACACACAAACAAAGAACAGACACAGCATGGATAAACAGAGACACACACATATGCAATACAGAGAAACGCATGCACACTCACACACACACACAGTACACAAACCCACGCATGCACACTTTCAAATAGGTGCACACTTACACACACACACACAAACACACACACAGTACACAAACCAACACATGCACACTGTCAAATAGGTGCACACACTTACACCCGCACACA
>OLKM01001873.1:59085-60528 GCA_900291075.1 Melanogrammus aeglefinus
ATACATGCAGACAGGGAAGCGATGGCAAGCAGCCAATTGCATACAGAGTAATTTGAACAAGGCCCATTGATCACGCCTCTTATGTAGAAGAAAATAACAGCAGCTTCCTCAAAACCAACGTGCAATCTACGATTGAGCTTGGTCTGGCAATAGCCAGGCTAATAATAATTTGCACCAAGTGCAGCTAACTCAGTGCCATATTTAATGTCGTAATCATTCCGAAATGTCAGAGTAATGCGGAAAAAAAAAATCTTTGCTGCACATTTGAAAAACACCACGATAATACTGATAACAATGATAATCTTGGTCACGATAATCATGATGTCAAAATTGTCATACCGTTTCATCCCTGCTACAGGCCACCGTAGCTTCTCCTACAACATTGGCAAGCCAGTAGTGAGAGGAGGTGAGAGGGAGGGGTATTCAGTTCGCTGCAATCTGCAACCTCACCACTAGATGCCACTGAATCCTACATACTGCACCATTACGATGTGTAAAATGTATTCCTAAATTAACAACGTTAATTTAATCAATGTAATAAATGTACTCTTTTAAGTCATAAAATGACCATGATAAAATAATCATAAGGGTTTAAGGAAGCTTGCTACGTTTAAAAACTAGCTAATAGCTTCTCCGAAAACAATGCTAGAGCCAGTTGGTTGTCCTTTACGGTGTCCATTCCAGGTCGGAACCTCGGATTCTTTTTCGGCCTGTATCTAATGAGTCAGAAGACGCAGGGTAAGACGTGAATACAGAATAGTTGCCCCAGAATGGCTGGCCACCTTTTTTATGGTCACTTAAGGGATCATTGCGCGCATATTTTGACCTCTTTAGTTAAAGTGCATACTAAATGGCGTAAATATTTGACATTGTGTACAATGCTAATAGCTAACACGCTATTCGTTGCAAAAGGTAAAAGAAGCTAAGAATTTACAACAAAAAGGCTACACTTTTAAATAATCGGATATCTAACACATCTGTGACACACAAAATTGTAGCATGGCACGTAACTGGAGCCCTAGCTTAGTTCTGTGTTTCTTTATATTCTCTGTGATTGAGAAAGGACACAGTTGGTTGTCCTTTGTGATGTCCATTCCAGTTCAGGACGTTGGATTTTGTTTTGGCCTGTGTCCTATGAGACAGAAGACACGGGCTAAGACATGAATAGAGAATAGTATGCTCACCCCGGGTTCCCAAATAAGAAACAAATTGGCCCACAAACACAGCATGCTGCAGCCATGGAAGCGAGCAAACTAACTGGATCAACTGAGTTTCTACTAGATTCTACAAAGCCTTAAAAGCCTTGTCCTCTCTCAAAACAAGCTCAATGACCCGAGAACTGATAAAAAACAAGTAAATCTTGGATTGCATTTGAAAGAATCAATCACAGTGCACAGAAGGTTTTCAAGACGGATACCACATGAGCTGGTTCATAACATACAA
>OLKM01001873.1:60553-73053 GCA_900291075.1 Melanogrammus aeglefinus
TGCATTTGAAAGAATCAATCACAGTGCACAGAAGGTTTTCAAGACGGATACCACATGAGCTGGTTCATAACATACAAACAATAAAATAAATTGAAAATGTATACATTAGCTGATCAATTTACAGTGTAGGACCCAACGTCACTCAAAATAGAATGATTGTGCTTGTCTCTAAAAATATAATTTTGCCCTCGACTCTGCATTATCCATTTATGATTATACATATTTTACCTTTAACAGGAATTTAAGAATGAAATGCCTAACTTATGGTGTGATCCTTATTTAAAAAAGTAAGCCTAAATGCTAATTATACAAGGACTTGCTCATGCTAATTAGTTGTAAATCGCTGAAATAAATGGTGACAGTAGCACCAAATTGGCTGTGACAAAAATTAAATTGACCTGATGTAAAAGCACACAAATATATTCTGATTTAGTTGCGATAAACAATTTGTCTAATTTGGCATACACATACTGACATCTGACTGCATAACTTTATTCACTTACCGCTTTTCTTTTAATGTTCCTGACAAAATATGTTTCAACTTTATAGTAAGGTAGGCTATGTGTGGCGATATTGTCTCTAGGTAAGGCCTTCTCAGCACATACACAGATGTTTAGAAAACTAACAATCCCCCTTCCTAAAAAAAGAGCGTTCTGCACCAACAAGTTTCACAAAGTCTCTCCATCCTCGCAAGCTCGCAGAAAAATATAAAAAACTTTCCAATAGGTTAGTAGGTAAAAAGAAGCCAAACACCACAAAACGACACACATTCAGTAAACAAAAAATATAATAAAAAATCAACGGTAAACAATCAGGATACTTGGCTATAAGTCATGATTCTGCAGGAGGAAATAAATGTATACTAACAGCGTAGTACTGTTGCGTAAAAGCAATACTCAACGCAGGGCTAAACAGGGTTTCATAAACAACAATTGCTAATCCAAATGAATCCAAAATATGTGTTTCAAACGTCCCAACAAACACACAGAAAACAAGAGTTTTAGGGGAAAAAAAAAAAGGAAAAAAAGGGACGCATACGTCTCAGCAAAGGGCCTGAATCTCTTGTGGATACTGGAGAGCTTCATGGTTTTCCAGCGTATCCAGTCCTCCAGTCATTGACAGTCCTACCCGGTCAGGTTCTGTTAGGTTCATGGTCCACTGGACCTGTGGATACATGCGTAGCTCAAGTGTAGCTCAAATGCTAGCTTCCTGAGATATGGGTTTGATTCCCACTTTGTGGTCACCTTTTGTGGTCACCCATTGTAACAGATCTTTGCGCTCATATTTTGACTTCTTAAGTAAAAGTGCACACCAAATAGCATACATATTTTATTCATTATTTACAATGCTAATAGTTAACATGGTTTTGGTTGGTAAAGCTGAAAGAAGCTAAGAATTTACAACAAAAAGACTATAGCTTTAAATAATCAAATATCTAACACATCTGTGACAAACAAAGTTGTAGCTTGGATTGTAACTGGCTTAGTTGTGTTTCTTTAAATTCTCTGTGAATGAGAAAAGGCAAGGATGGCTGAGTGGAGTTGTCTACCATTCATAGCAGCGATGCCGTCATTGACCGTAAGTGGGCTGTTAAACAATACACATAAGGTCCTTGTACTCATTCGTTGTGAATACTTAATTCTTTCAGTGCTCACTTTGTTTTGTGCGTGCTTAACACGGATGCCTTGCCCGAGTTTACATTGCGGGGACGCGGCTGTCTAGAGTCACTCTGAATCTTTTATTTCTTTGTGATTTCTACCTTTTTGCGGACAAAAGGGCCCTTTTGGAAAGCAAAGCGGACGAACTGACTATGAAAATATTCAATTTCAATCTTAATGGAGGGAACAAAAAAAATCACAGAAAAATGGAATTCATTCACGAATGACATGTAATGACAGTCATTATATAAAAAAATATATATTTAATTTGGAGATAGAAAAAAAAATATATATATATATAAAAGTAATTAATGTCATCGCAATCCGAGTACCAACCTGTTTCTCTCTCGACCATCTCCATGGTGATCATATTTTCCTCTTTTCCGCGGCTGGACTCAGCCTGCCTTAATCAGCGTGTGTATGTGTGCCTATGTGTGTGTGTCAATATGTGTGTGTATGAATGCGTTTGTGTGTGTGTGTATGTGTGTATGCAAGTACAAATGTGAGTGTGTATGGGCAAGTCAGGGCGTGTCATTTTCGTGTGCTTGTGTTTGTGTGTGTGTGTGTGTGTGTGTGTGTGTGTGTGTGTGTGTGTGTGTGTGTGTGTGTGTGTGTGTGTGTGTGTGTGTGTGTGTGTGTGTGTGTGTGTGTGTGTGTGTGTTTGTGTGTGTGTGTGTGTGCATGTGCGTGTGTGAGTGCATCCACAGACATCTCTGCATGCGAGCATGTGTGTGTATGTGTGTTTGTGTGTTTGTGTGTGTGTGTGTGTGTGTGTATGTGGGTTTGTGTTTGTGCGCTTGAGTGTGTGTCTCGCGCATGCTGCCAGTTCGCTCCGCTGTACGGGACTCGTTTAATTCGAAGTCTGGAGGACTGGCCCCCAGCCCCAAGCCGTTGCTTTCTAGGGCCCGTGGGCTGGGTGGAAAATAAAGAGGTAATTTCCTGCTACACGCTGTTCCATGTCCTGGTGTGTTTAAGAACAGAGCTTCCACAGAGCTTTTACTTTTGTTTTATTTATGGCGACGCTCTTAGGAGGAAACGGTACACAGGTTCACAGGCACTGTCCGTCCCGTCGTTGTGTTTAAATATGAATATGTTACACGTGTTGTGTTGGGTTATCATTTCGTAATTAATTGCAATCGGGATTGTGGGTTGAATCACAGTGATAATGTCATTATAAAATTTGAATAAATTTAGCAAAAATCCAAGATTTTTTTGTTTTAATGCACGTGCACATATTTAAGTATATTTAAGTATCAATATTTGTATGCGTGTGTGTGTTTGTGTGTGTGTGGTGAGTGCATGTTCTTAAGCAGGCCATTGTTTTTCTCAGTGTTTCTGTGAGCATGCACGTGTACGTGGGCGTATTTGTGTGTGTGTGTGTGTGTGTGTGTGTGTGTGTGTGTGTGTGTGAGTGTGTGCGTGTGTGTGTGTGCGTGCATGCATGCATGTCTGTGTGTGTTCGTGCATGTGCAAACCTGAATGTGTGTGTGTGTGCGTGTGTGTGTGTGTGTGTGTGTGTGTGTGTGTGTGTGTGTGTGTGTGTGTGTGTGTGTGTGTGTGTGTGTGTGTGTGTGTGTGTGTGTGTGTGTGTGTGTGTGTGTGTGTGTGTGTGTGTGTGTGTGTGTGTGTGTGTGTGTGTGTGTGTGTGTGTGTGTGTGTGTGTGTGTGTGTGCTTGTCTGTGAGGTGGAGCGTGTCCTTGAGGTTTACTCTCCTGATTCGATATCTCTCCACATGGGTGGACTCCATGAGATACCTGGGAGCCAGCGAAGGGTGAAGTCCTCATCCACCCAGAACTCCAGGGAGAAGGAAACCAGGTCCTCACGTTACACACAAACAGCTCCTCACAACACACACGCACAGACACTCAAACGCACACATGCACACACACACACACACACACACACACACACACACACACACACACACACACACACACACACACACACACACACACACACACACACACACACACACACACACACACACACACACACACACACACACACACACACACACACACACACAACCTGGTCCACACACAGAGACATTGCTATATGCGGTGAAGAAAAACAACACACCAAGATGAATGAAAAAAAAAAAAAGCTGCTACTCACCACAGACACACACACACAAAGACACACACACACACACACACAGACACACACACATAAACACATATACACACACACAGACACACACAAACACACACACAGACACACACACAAACACATACACACACACACACACACACACACAACACACACACACACACACACACACACACACACACACACACACACACACACACACACACACACACACACACACACACACACACACACACACACACCTCCTCACACTGTGTTTAACACACAGAGACATTGCTATATACTGTGAAGAAAAACGCAACACCAAAAATAATTAAAAACAAGAAAAACAAAATCTAATAATAATGAAAACAATTAAACTGGGATAACAGTTTGCTTTTTCGTACACAGACTTTTATCTTTTTATTTTGACAAGCAGTGTGTAGACTAAAGCGCATCATGTGCTGTGTAGTGACGATAAAAACTGCATCTCTTCGGTTGCGAAAGAAATGTCGTTCTATTTAGCAACAACAAATCTGTTCATCCAATCATTTCTCACTTCCCTTTTGGTGTCCAAATAACACAGAGCTGGTTGGCATGTGCACGTCTGAGAAGGTTCTTAATGATGCACTTAAAAAGCAATTCGCCATGACCCCTCTCACTCCTGCACCGCCAAACCAATTTGTAAGCCAATATTCTTTTTTTTTACTAACTATATAAAAATATACAAAATCTATGTATAGATATATATCTATGCATATGCACATGAATTGAAAGCATATACCTTTTAGAAAAGGTAGTGCAAATGTGATAACAAAAATAAGGCTTGACAAAGAGGATTGCGTTATATTATGTTATGTTACGGTTTTAAATTAAAGCCCCTCTTTCCCGTGTTCACAGAGAATCTGCCACAAAATACAAGCCCTTTTAAAAGCCATTTTGATGATGTTGATCGTTTTCGGTTTATAAATCTCCTTTCAAACACAAGCCACTAAAAACGGACCAACAGAGGATTAGCCAAACGGTTACCGGAACCTTCCTCCCTGAATACCTTCTGGATAATGAGAGAGAGAGAGAGAGAGAGAGAGAGAGAGAGAGAGAGAGAGAGAGAGAGAGAGAGAGAGAGAGAGAGAGAGAGAGAGAGAGAGAGAGAGAGAGAGAGAGAGAGACAGAGAGACAGAGAGAGAGAGAGAGAGAGAGAGAGAGAGAGAGAGAGAGAGAAGAGAGAGAGAGAGAGAAGAGAGAGAAGAGAGAAGAGAGAGAGAGAGAAGAGAACAGAGAGAGAGAGAGAGAGAGAGAGAGAGAGAGAGAGAGAGAGAGAGAGAGAGAGAGAAGAGAGAGAGAGAGAGAGAGAGAGAGAGAGAGAGAGAGAGAGAGAGAAGAGAGAGAGAGAGAGAGAGAGAGAGAGGGAGAGAGAGAGAGAAGAGAGAGAGAGGGAGAGAGAGAGAGAGAGAGAGAGAGAGAGAGAGAGAGAGAGAGAGAGAGAGAGAGAGAGAGAGAGAGAGAGAGAGAGAGAGCATACGATCGAGGAAGACCGTGAAAGAGGAGAGAGAAGGTGTAAAGGAGAGCAGGGTGGGGGGTGGAGGGGAGAGGAAAGGAAGACAGGGTCCGACGGGGAAGAGAGAGAGAGGATGGCGAACAAGAGTAGGACAAGTATGCAGTCAAAAGTGCACTCAGCCGTGGCTAAATGTTCTGTCCAAACCCATAACACCAGCAACACGTGACTAATGCATTGGGGTCAACTGAGTCCAGGGGTCCACAGCTACACTACAATCAATGAAAAAAAGAGGTTCACTTTACTATAAGGGTACATTAATTAACAATTCATTAACGTTAGTACATGCAGTATTGTAATATTAATCCCAATGGTAAAGCTCTATAAAATAAGTTGTTTTATAGAGCGTTAGTTACCCTTGGGTTTAGGGTTAGGTTTAGTGGTTTAGCGGTGTTAGATAGCGGTGTATAAATGACTACTTTAGTTTTAGCTAGCAACGTACAACATTGTAAATAGTTAACTGTTAATTGTTAACTGTTAGTAAACTATTAGTTATTGCTTTTTACTACATTAATGGTTCAATGATTATTTAAATAGCTGGTTGTTCTTAATGACTGTTCAATAACCACCTGCTGGTTGGAGTCTCAATAAAATGAAAAAAAACCCTTTTTTTTTATGTGATTGCTCATCACATAAATTGCCAATCACATCAAATCTTCAAGTCATAAGAGGATACTTGGCATTTAGGGACATTTTCGACAATTTTTTTCGACATTTCCATCTGTTTCTGTAACAAACAATAAATAAAGGAATGGATTTTCCTGGTTGGCTATTTTCTTTTCTTTCATAGAGGACCACATGTGCGTGGCGTCTCTCACTGACCTCTGCACACGACGTCTCGCCCGCTCGCCGCTATAACGAGAGCTCACCGCGCTCAAGCTGTTTCCTCACCTTCCAGAGAAAGAGAGAGAGAGGGGGGGGGAGAGACAGAGAGAGAGGGGGGGGAGAGACAGAGAGAGAGGGGAAGGAAGAGACAGAGGGAGAGAGAGAGAGAGAGAGAGGGAGAGAGAGAGAGAGGGGTGGGAAGTGAGTAGACCAGAGGAGCTGCAGAGAGAGAGAGAGAGAGAGAGAGGGGAGAGAGAAGAGAGGGGGGGGAGAGAGAGAGAGGGAGAGAGAGGGAGGGAGAGAGGGAGAGAGAGAGAGAGGGGTGTGATATGAGTAGACCAGTGGATCTCCGTAGCCGTTCTATAGGGTTCCCGTGGCGTCTATAGGAGAACCGGGTGCTCATGTAAAATTCAACAACACCCTTCTTTAAATTGAGGGCTAGGGCCGAGCAAGGGATCGTCTTGTGTTTTATAACGAGTGTGTGGTCGAAGAATACAGACACACAAACACGCAGACGCACAGCACGCGCACCACACACTTGGCTGTAATTGTTTGTTTTTTGGGTTGTTTGTTGTGTTTTCTCCATGCCCTGAATATGAGAAACAGATGTCTCCACCGTTTTTTGCTAATGGCTAACAGACAGGCAGTCTCGCAAGAGGACTCTATTATTGTACTCCCCCACTCTCTCTCTTGCTCTCTCTCTCTCTCTCTCTCTCTCTCTCTCTCTCTCTCTCTCTCTCTCTCTCTCTCTCTCTCTCTCTCTCTCTCTCTCTCATTCCCTCTCCCTCCCCCTCTCTCTCCCTCTCTCTCTCTCTCTCTCTCTCTCTCTCTCTCTCTCTCTCTCTCTCTCTCTCGTCTCTCTCTCTCTCTCCCTCTCCCTCCCCTCTCCTCTCTCTCTCTCTGTCTCTCTCTCTCTCTCTCTCTCTCTCCCTCTCCCTCTCTCTCCCTCTCTCTCTCTCTCTCTCTCTCTCTCTCTCTCTCTCTCTCTCTCTCTCTCTCTCTCTCTCTCTCTCTCTCTAGGTCTTTAGCACTTTCTTTGCGAGTTCCTTTAATGGCCGCGATCGCCATCAACGCCGCCGTAAATCTCCTCCCAGTGGCTTATAGTGGGGAATTAATGGCCGCCCCGTAAGTGTTTGAATTCCATGAATTGTAATAATACTTACATCACAAGACACATGAAGTCATGTCTCCACTTCCCCCTCCTCCATCTCCCCCCCCCCCCCACACCCCCACGGCGGTGGCGGTGGTGTGGTTCATTCCACCTCCCTCCCTCCTCCTCCAGTAGCAGCAGCAGCAGCGGCCGCGGTGGCGGTGGTGTGATTCATTTGGACGGAGAACCACCAAGTGGTCCCCAGACGCAGGTGTATTATAATATATATAATAGAGTGTGTTAGCAGGGGCCCCGCGGTAGCACTAGCACTCCATGATTCATACCAGGGGCCCGGCACGGTACTCTATACCGTGCACGAGCAAGAGACATTTCAACGGGACATTTGGAAGATAAAAAGACTGTTGGGGTTGTCTGGCTAAACTGGGACGTTCGCTGGAGTACCAGCGGGAGTGTGTGTTTGTGTGTGTGTGTGTGTGTGTTTCATTTTGGCAGGGTGGGGAAGGTAGCAGGATTCCTATTGGTCTCTGAGGCGCCACAAAAGGAGTCATTCTCCGGCAGTCAAAGTAGCGTCCAAAGTGGCTGATAGTCTTTTTATGGGGCCCGGTGACACTAAGGGCCCGTCAGTGTGCGGAGTCTTGTCGGCAAATGGGGTCAGAAAGTCCCCCCGAAATGATAGTGATTACAATGATCCTAATCTCTACATGAGCTCATCAAACCATTAGGATTATGACATCCGCACCGTTGTGTGTGTGTGTGTGTGTGTGTGTGTGTGTGTGTGTGTGTGTGTGTGTGTGTGTGTGTGTGTGTGTGTGTGTGTGTGTGTGTGTGTGTGTGTGTGTGTGTGTGTGTGTGTGTGTGTGTGTGTGTGTGTGTGCATGTGTGTGTGTGTGCGCGTGTGTGTGCGCGCATGCCTGTGTGTGGCTGCACTGCCAAGAGACAGACAGACCGACAGACAGACACTTAGACAGAAGACCATAGAGACAGACACACTGACAAACAGCCAGACAGGCAGACAGGTTCACAACAACACAGGGTTTCAGTAAATCAGACATATAGCTTAACATTGAGCCCGACCAAGGGTAGGCATAGACACAGGGAGACAGGCTCATTGCTCTTTTCTTATCTTTCAGCCCAAAAATAAATTCTGCACAAAAACAACAATGCAGAACTTTGACTGGCGTAAGGCCAGGCCCGATGTGTATTTTTAAAAAGCATGGATCGACTTTGATGCGGCGTTGTTGAAAGGACAAACAAATGCCTAGCTTTCACAAAATAGGAGAATGAATGGAAATGTTTCGACGGTTTTGTCGCTGTCGACTCCACTAAACAAACGACTCCTCGGCAAATGCAGGACGGCTTAATCTGTTAGAGAAAACAGCTAGTCTAACGAGACAGCTAATTCAAGTTTATCCACGAGCGCGCAAAACAAACATAATATGCCGTGTCATTATTTAACCTCCCCTCAAAGATACTCTACCACTTTGAAAATATCTGTGCTAAACGATGTGTTTGTAGTCCCCCATCCAGTGTGAAATTGTATTTTTGGATGTCTCTTTGTAGACTGAGAATTAATGCACCACATCATTTTTATTAAGAGAAGGGATTCACGATAAACTATTGTGTTTGGCTAGCTTAACGTTGCTCTTGGTTTAGCAGACATGCAGAGCTCTAGAGGAAATATCCCGCTCTCCTTTTCAGCAGCCAAGGCACCAAAGGTGCAGGCTGGTTCGAGGTCAAAAGGAAGACTGATTTATTCACAGTGAACCGGGAAATTTAGCTGAAACAAATCGAAGGGACGGGGCTAGAATCAAAGGAGCGTGGACAACAATAAAACCTAGTGGAAACTAAATCTTTGCCCCGCAAAACTTTCCTTGTCAAAGACAGTTATCACGAAACACTGTTTCTTCAGAACAAACTCTGAACATAACAGTAATGAAAACACGGCTGCCTTGAAGGGTGTTAACCACTTCTTTAGTTCTTGCTGAGCGTGTCATGTTTCAAAACTCCAAGCTGAATTCAGCCGCTTGAGTCTGAATGGAAGCAAGTAAAAAACCATTTCATTTTTTTGAAATGACCAAAGCTCTATTTTTCTCTTTATATTGTATGAGAGTATAAATAAATAAATATATATATATATATATATGCCTAAATATATTTGGTTTGTGTGTAAATGTTTGACTTTTTGTCTCAATTTGTTTGTGGGTGTGTGTGTGCATGTGTGTACGTGTGCTATGACAGTGTGTGTACTGTGCACGTGTCTGTGCGTGTGTGTGTGTGTGTTTGTGTGTGTGTGTGCTACGACTATGTGTGTGCATGTGTGTGTGTGTGTGCATGTGTGTGTGTGCGTGTAGTGTGTGTATGTGTGTTTGTGTGTGCTACGACTGTGTGTGTGCGTGTATGCGTGCACGTCGGCGTGTGAATGCATGTGTGTGTGTGTATGTGTGTAGCGGGGTCAGGACCCCGGCTGCTGAGGAGTCCCTTGGGGGCTACACTCCAGTGTGGCCAACTAACCCAACAAACAATTAAAAAAATAAAAAAACATCCGCTCCACCCACAACCCCTCCCCCACTCTCCCCCCTCCCCCGTCCCCAACCTCCCCCGTCTCCTCCTCCAGAGCCGTGGGGTTGATTCCCGGGTGTTCTGTATTTGTCGTCCACCGCAACCCAGAAGTGGGGGGGCCGTGGGGGGCCTCTGGGGGAGGAAGGGGGGTGGGGGGGAGGGATCGATAGCGCTACAGTCAGCCCGGGCCCCCGTCCACCATCCCCACCGGAGACCGCCGGCTATTATTAGAACACGCTGTCTTTAACACCTGAACCGCCTACGCTAACGGCTAACGGCTAGCTCGTACGCACGCGCACAAACGCACGCATGCACACACACACACGCACACACACACACACAAGGAGAAAGGTGCGCACACAAGCACACACACGGTTTGTCTTGTGTTGGAAAAATAACTGGTTTGGGAAGGGTGTTTGTTGGGAGCTTTTTGTTATTTGAAAGATGTTGTGTTTATATCACCTTTACAATGACCTTTACAGAAGGGGAACTGTCAACTTTACAAAAGAATTTACTAACGACACAGTTTATTTTACAAAAAAATAGTTAACTCTACAAGATCCGATTAAATGACTACCCCTTGACTAATATCTGTACACAACCTTTACCATAAACTTCACACCGCCACACGTCGGCCCTCTCCTCCGCCCTTCCTCCTCCCCTCTCCCCCCCCTCCTCCCCTCTCCCCCACCCCTCCTCCCTCCCCCCCCCCCCTCTCACCCCTCCCCTGTCCTGGATGCAGCCGGACAGCCTACAATACATTGATGCAATATTAATGGCAGCTTTTTGCCGAGAGTAAACAAATAATTCAAACACAGGTAGCACAGCCTGACGCAACTGAACCGCAACAGGAACACAAAGACCGACTTCCAACCAACGCCGCGTCTGAAACGCCGTCAGCCTCTGCCGTGGGCGGGGGGGGGGGGGGGGTGGCGGAGGTGGGAGATGTGTGTGTATGTATGTGTGGGAGGGGGGGTATCTCCATTTCATCGTCTTTGCGCGCAAGAAAGTCGGGATGTGAAAACGTTACCTAATGACATGAAGCGACGCACAAAATAAGTTGAAACATTTCACTGGACTTGGACTGAAATATCGGGCGGTTAGTCGAGGAAATAGCGGGAGTAAAATAAATACTCTTTATTTACCTCATCGGAGCCCGATGTCCGATCACCCAGCAAGTCGGCCGAGTCAAAAGTGATCACTGCCAGTCAGACGCACAACATGGCAGCCGGCAGACCGGCCGATACAACTGTCAGCCGACCGGCAAGGCGGAGAGAACGGCAGCGTTTACCCTGGTACCCAGCCCTGCAGGCCAGCCAGCCAGACCGGCCGATACAACTGTCAGCCGACCGGCAAGGCGGAGAGAACGGCAGCGTTTACCCTGGTACCCAGCCCTGCAGGCCAGCCAGCCAGCCAGCCAGCCAGTCGACCAGCGGCCGGTCAGCCTTTCAGTCAGTCGACCAGCGTATGTATTGAGTGTCCGTCGCTGTCAGAACCCATAGTGCATCCTAACGATGGTACACAGGTAGACGTGAATACACACACAACGCACACTCGTAGACATGCGAAACACTCATGCACACACAACCACACAAGCACACACAAACATACAGAGAGACGCACAGAGAGAGAGAGAGAGAGAGAGAGAGAGACACACACACACACACACACACACACACACACACACACACACACACACACACACACACACACACACACACACACACACACACACACACAGTCACACACATAGATACAGAACACATAGACATACACACACACAAACACATACACAGAGACACACAACGCACACACACACACACACACACACACACACACACACACACACACACACACACACACACACACACACACACACACACACACACACACACACACACACACACACACAAACACAAATCACTATCAAAACCCAGTGTGCATCATAACAATCATACACAAACACACTACAATTGAAGAGTCCTAGGGAAGATTACACTGACCTCCTGTTCAATGCCTTTTCATCTGGCCACCTTTACTGTCTCACTAACAAGTACGTCTGCTCTCTCTGAAGAATGACGTAGTCATTCTTCAGAGAGAGCAGACGTACTTGGACGTACTTAGATGTACTTATTTACTTAGACTTGTACTTGACTCCCTGCAGGGGTGTGAAACTGTGTTGAAGTACTCCTTGACACTATGATCAGGGACTGACTACAGAGGAGACTCTTTTATATACTATACTATTTTTTTAACTAGAGTTTTGCACGCTCAACCACCAGTTGTAATTACACCCATTGCAATAATGTGGAAACCCCAGTCGATAATGTAACAAATTTCTGAGCGCATAATATAATAACATTTTGCCGATAATGTTACAACGTTTAACATTTTGCTTCAACTATTATTTTCTACTTATAACTTTGTACATTTTATAGCATTTGTATTTTAGGAGATTCGACCCTGAGAGTGATTCACACTTGATGCTTTATATGCAAACATCAATGTCGTTTAGATATCAGTACAATCAACGGGGGGTTTAGGGGGCTGGGCTCGCAAAGGGCAGGTTATGACGTAGGGGCTAAGTTTGCAAGAGGCGGGATAAGTGAGGCCGCTGTCGCTGTAGTTTGTTTTTGATTTGACCATAGGAAACATTGAGGCAGGACGGGCAGAACTCATCGCGATCATCTTAAATGTTGCTAAA
>OLKM01001873.1:80553-98053 GCA_900291075.1 Melanogrammus aeglefinus
GCTGGTGGTACCATCCACCAAACTATCAGGGGGGAAACAAGGAAGAGAATCGGGAGGTATTTTAATTTGGTACAAATCCGAACTCACCAACTCTGTTAAATTAATCAAAACAGGGCATTTCTACATCTGGTTAGAGATAGACAAGGGATGTACCGCATCAGAAGAAAACACCCTCCTGTGTGCAACATATATCCCACCACTAGGATCCCCATACTACAACGAGGAAAGCGTCTCTATACTAGAGGAGGAGATCAACCACTTCCAGGCCCATGGTCATATTCTAATCTGTGGTGACCTCAAAGCCAGGACAGGACAGGGGCCAGACACCATCGTCACACGGGGAGATAAACTGTCATGGCCACTGTTGTGGTGCTGTGTATTCTGCCCCTGTGTTGGCCACGCCCCCTGTCTGTCTCTGCCTTGCCTGCCACTCAACTGCTCACACCTGGACTGCATCGTCTCATCAACTCCCCTACAAATACACCTGGTTTCCCTGCAGTCATCGCCAGATCGTACTTCGTGTTACGTGTTACCGGTGGTAGTTACTCGTTCCTGGCTCCAGTGTATCTCTCTTGTGTTCTCTCTTGTGGAATTCTCATGCCTCACCTTTGTTTTCTCTCACCTATAGTTTTTGGATCGTCACCTCCAGCCTGCAGTCTTCACTCCCTCCAGCCCGATACGCCCCACTCCAACCAACCTCCCGCTTCACTCCTTGCTGAACTAAATAAACCTGTTCACCGTCACTCCAACTCCTGTCCTGTCACTGTGTTCTGCTCTTGGGTCCAGCAGCTAACGCTACCCTAACATAAACAGCTACCAGGAGCCGGGACCATCGCCTCCCCAAAGTGTCCTGCCAAATATAACCACAACAAAACTACAAACAAACATGGACTACAACTACTACAGCTGTGCCGCACCCAGGGACTGTACATCGTCAATGGTTGATCCTGCGGAGACCCCTATAGAAGATACACCTACAGCTCATACCTCGGCAGCATTACTGTAGATTATTTTTTCACAGACCTTAGACCTGGGTCTCTTAGAGCTTTCACAGTCAGCCCCTTAACACCACTATCATACCACAGCAAAATCACAGCCTACCTACATAAACCAACACCTAACCAAGAGGCATTAAAACCAAATTGTAACGGCGGGGTTAGGCAGAACCCAAGTGCCCAGACGACAGTTGTAGGACAGTTTCAAGGATTTATTCTAGTACAGGATCAGGCAGGGCAAGGGCAAGGGACGGCTTCAGACGTCCTAGATCGAACAGGGAGGGTGGAAGGGGCCCGGAGGAGAGTTAGAATTCCTCCGAGGCATCGGAGAATGCGTCCTACGGATGAAGCGACATCTGAGTGCCTTCTCCTCGGGGGGAAGAACTACCTGCAGATGGAACCGTAGCGGGCGGACGAGAGGATGGGGCAGGTTGGTCAGGATGGGACGGGTGGAAGTCAGAGATGAGACGGAAGTCCATGATGAAGTGAGCCGGGATCCAGGAGCACTCTTCAGGACCATACCCCTCCCAGTTCACCAGATACTGGACCCCACGTCGATGGCGGTGGGAGCGGAGGAAACGCAGTAAACACGGGACCTCCGTCGACGAACTAAGGGGGAGGAGGGGGTGGAATGGGAGTAGCCAGAGGACTTTCCTGGAACGGTTTGACCTTGGCGACATGGACAGTTGGGTGGAACCTCATGGAACGCGGAAGCTGAAGGCGTAACGCCTCTGGGTTTATAATGCGGATTATGGGAAATGGTCCTTGGGAAATGAACTTGGGGGCCAGCTTGCAACTTTCCACATTAAGGGGCGGATCACGGGTGGAGAGCCAGACCTTCTGGTGAAGTTGATAGGCAGGGGTCGGCGTGCAGTGTTATATGGCAGCAGCAGTGTGGCGATCTGCAGACTGGGAGGGAGCAGTGCGCAGGGTCCAGGTGCGTCGACAACGTCGGATCAGGGCTTGAGCCGAGGGGAAGGAGGAATCCTTATCCAGGTTGGGGAATAGGGGTGGCAGATACCCGTAGGAGTACTGAAAGCTAGAGAGGCCGTTGGATGAGCAGGTAAGGGTGTTATGCGTATACTCTACCCATACCAGTTGGTCAGACCAGGAAGCCGGATTGCGGTTCACCAGGCATCAGAGGGTGGTCTCCAGATCTTGATTGACCCTCTCGGTCTGTCAATTGGACTGGGGTTGGAAACCAGAAGATAGAATGGCGGTAGCCCTGACTAGGCTGCAGAATTCCCTCCAGAAGACCGAGGTGAATTGGGGCCCCCGGTCAGAGAAGACATCTGTAGGTAACCCATGGAGGCGAAAGACGTGGTGGAGGAGCAGTTCAGCAGTCTCCCTGGTAGAGGGGAATTTGGTAAGGGGGGTGAAATGGGCCAACTTACTAAATCGTTCTACGAGAGTGGGGACGACGGTGTTGCCCTTGGATGCAGGCAAACCAGTCACAAAGTCCAAAGAGATATGCGACCAGGGACAATGAGGGATGGGCAAGGGGTGCAGGAAGCCGGCAGGTGGAAGGTGAGAGGTCTTATTCTGTACAAATAGGACAGGCGTTGACGAAGCCCCGGACATCCCCTTCCAGTGATGGCCACCAGAAGTGCTGTCGCAGGAAGTCCCGGGTCCAATGGATGCCGGGAAGGCAGGTGAGCCAGGAAGCATGGCCCCACTGGAGCACATCAGAACGGAGGTGAGACGGGACAAACAGGCGGTCAGGGGGACAGGAACTGGGAGCTGGCTGGGCAACAGTGGCGGTTTGTACCTTCTCCTCTATTTCCCAGGTGAAGGAAGCGACGAGGCAGGAGGCTGGGAAGATGGTGGAAGGCTTGACTGTCTCATCGGGACACTCGGGGAACTGTTGGGAGAGAGCATCAGGTTTTAGGTTACGAGAAATGGGTCGATAGGTGAAGTTGAACCGGTCAAAGAACAGTCTGGAGTTCAACCTCTTGGCGTCCCAGATATACTCTAGGTTCCAGTGATCGGTCCATACCAAAAACGGAACCTTCTAGCCAGTGCCTCCACTCCTCCAAAGCCAGCTTCACCGGCAGAAGCTCCCTGTTACGATATCGTAGTTTCTCTCCGAGGGGGTTAGACGGCGAGAGAAAAGGGATTTTCTGGCCGGTGGAAGAATGCTGGGATAGGATCACCCCTACTCCCACACCTGGTGCGTCCACCTCCACAATGAACTGCCGGTCGGGTTCGGGGATCTGAAGGATCGGGACGGTGGTGAAGCGGGTCTTGAGGATCTCGAAGGAGTTTTGTGCCTCGTTAGCCCAATGGAAGGGGACCTCATATATAAAATTGGGGTTGTGCCTATGGAGCCAGGAGTGACCCAGAATGACAGGTTGGCTGGGGGTAGGCAGAAGCATGAACCGGATGGTCTCCCTGTGACCCCCCGGTAGGAGCATGTGCACAGATTGGTTCGGGAAGTTACCCTCCCCAACACGTGTCCATCCAGGGCTCTGGCAGAGATCGGCGACAGTAGTTTCTCAGGGTGGAGTCCAAGCCAAAGGGCAAGGGACTGATCCATGATGCTCTCTTCAGCCCCTGAGTCGACGAGGGCAGTAATGGGATGGGAACCGGAAGGCAACAGGAGCTCACCGGAGAGAGACTGCGACGGCGCTCACCAGTATGGCTCTGGTTACTGGTGAGCGCTGGCTTTTACCGGGCATCGATCAGTGTCCTGGCTGGCCGCAGTACAAACAGAGATTCTGCCTCCGGCTTCTCGTCTTCTCCTACGGGGAATGATGGCTGCAGCCCACCTGCATTGGGCTCCGAATCCTCCATCCTCAAGGGAGCGGTTGGGGTCAGCGGAAAGGAGGCGGGGATTACTGGGGACCAAGGGCAAGAAGGGCTGCGTGGCGGAACTGCAGAACGTCTCTCCCTCCTGCGAGCCTGGATTCGGAGTTCGAGGCGGGTAGTGAGCTCAATCAGGGCTTCCAGTGAAGATGGCGGGTCATGGGCAACGAGCTCATCACGGAGGGCGGCCGGGTTCCAATCACACATGGGGGTCCTAGTGCGGAACTCAATAGCGTAGTCCAAGGCAGAACGGCTTCCCTGGGACAGGGCCAACAATTCTCGTCCGGCCTCAACTCCCATAGGACCGGTTCCGGAGATTCTCATAAGCTCTTCGGCAAAGTAGCAGAAAGAGCAGCAGGCGGGGGGGATCCCTCTCTGCCATTCAGAGGTTTCCCAAAGACGGTCCCGTCCGGAGAGATGATTTATGATTTAAGCCACCCAGGCATCTTCGGAGGAGAAGGTGAGCGGCTGAAGGGAGAAGATTATTGAGCCATTGCACAGGAAGGCATTGCAGGTGGTAGCGTAGGCTCCCACCTTTGGTTCACGGGGAAGAGGGGCGGGAGTTTTGGTCTCCGCTGGAGCAGGAAGTGGTGCGGTGGTGCCGGCCTGGACGTTTGCCAATTCCTGGCAAACGTCTTTTTTGGGCCAGGTCTTGCTGTCCCTGAGCTGTGGCGGCCCTGGTAGCGGCCATCACTTGCTGCAGCGCGTTTTCCATCCGGGAGATGCGGTCGTCCGTCTGGGCTGGGTCCATTCTTGGACAGATTGTGCTGTAACAGGGGAGTTAGGTAGAGCCCAAGTGCACAGAAAGACGACAGTTGTAGGACAGTTTCAAGGATTTATTCTGATACAGGATCAGGCAGGCTGAGAGCAGACAGTAAAGTCACCAACAGGTAGGCAGGGAATTGTCGGTGGGTCAGCAGGCGAGGAGTCGGCAACGGGAGGGTAGAAGAGAAGATCGGGAGTCGGGAACTGGAGAGCAGACAGACCGACAGGGACTCGACGTCGGGCGGGAGGTCAGGCCGGTGAAGGGTCAATAGCAGGAAGTCAGGCAGGTGCATCAGAAGACAGCAGACAGACCAAGAGGTACTGGACGGCAAGCAGGAGGTCAGACAGGCAAGGGTTCGTTAACAGGCAGAGCGGAGTAGACAATGTCAATTGGGAGTTGCGGGAAAGCTCTGAATGAAACAATTGGCAATCTGGCCAAGGACTGAGTGAAAGGAGAGGACTGTTATAGGGGGAGCAAAGGTGAAGGTGGTTTGATTAATTAGGGGAGATCAGGGTGGCAGGCATGTGAATGGGAAAACCAGGTGCGGACCATGACACAAACAAACTACACACTATAAACAAGTGCTATAGATGAAAGGAGAGCAGTGTCGAAACATATCAGAACACCATGAAGCAAAATCACATTCAGACACTTCTAGATAACTTCCTAGACCAAAACTTTCAATGCAACAACGAAGGGATCAACATGGCAGTAGAAATCCTTAACAACATATTTGATATCTCAGCCGTTCAATCAAACCTGAAGGTCTCAAACAGTCATACTAAGAACAAAAACAACTTTAACGATAAGTGGTTCAATGATGAATGCAAAAACACTAGGAAAACATTGAGAAACCAAATCAGTCAAATCAGAAACATAGGCGCCCAGACAACAACAATATCCGTCACCATTATTATAAGACCTTAAAACAATACAGAAACACAATAAGAAGAAAAAGGGACCAACATGCTAGGAACCAGATAAACCAAATTGAGGAATCCATTGACTCAAACCATTTCTGGGAAAATTGGAACAAACTTCAAAAACAAAAAGGGGAAGAATTAAGCCTTCAAAATGGAGATTCATGGGTAAATTATCTCTTTGGCCCCATTGTAAGGAACAAAGAACAAACACATATACAAGATAAATTACAAACACCAGAATCAGTTACTAAAAATTATCAGAACCCACTGGACTCTCCAATCACATTAAAATAACTACAGGACAAAATAAGGTATCTTAAAGTAAAAAAGGCATGTGGTGTTGATGGTATTCAAAACGAAATGATAAAATATACAGATCTCAAATTCCAATTGGCAATTCTTAAACTGCTTAACACTGTTCTTAGCCCCGGGATCTTCCCCAATATTTGGAACCAAGGCCTGATTATCCCAATCCACAAAAGTGGAGATACATTTGACCCTAATAACTACAGAGGAGTCTGTGTCAACAGCAACCTTGGTCAAATTCTATGTATAATTATAAATAGCAGACTCCTTAACTTCCTGACTGACAATAATGCCATAAACAAAAACCAGATCGGCTTCTTACCAAATTATCGTACAACAGACCATATATTCACATTAAGCACCCTCATTGACCACCAAATAAAACAAAACAAAAGCAAACTATTCCCCTGCTTTATAGACTTTAAAAAAGCCTTTGACTCAATTTGGCATGATGGTCTGTTGTTTAAATTAATAGAAAAGGTGTTGGAGGAAAAACTGACAACATCATAAAGTCCATGTACACAAACAACAAATGTGCAGTTAAGATAGGAAAGAAACACACAGACTTCTACCAACAAAGCCGGGGAATGAGACAGGGATTCAGCTTGAGTCCAACCCTGTTCAACATATATATTAACCAACTAGCAAGGACAATAGAACAGTCTGCCGCCCCCGGCATAACACTGGTAGACACCAAAATCAAATGTCTGATGTTTGAAGATGACCTGGTGCTGCTGTCTCAAACCAAAGAAGGCCTACAGCAGCACCTAGATCTTCTGCACAGCTTATCTTAAACATGGGCGGCCCCAACACTGAACCTCGAATAATGATATTTGAAAATAGACCCAGCCTCAACAAATACACATTCCACCTAGACACTGTTACTCTAGAACAAACAAAAAACGATACATACCTCGGCATAAACATGAACGCCACAGGAACTTAAAACAAGCTGTTAAAGACCTGAGAGACAAGGCAAGGAGGGCATTTTATGCCATAAAAAGAAATATCAAACTAGACATCCCAATTAAGATCTGGCTAAAAATATTTGATGCAGTGATAGGGCCCATTGCGCTCTACGGCTGTGAAGTCTGGGGCCCACTCACCAAGATTTTATAAAATGAGACAAACACATCAAAATTGAAACTCTTCATGCAGAATTCTCCAAATCAATACTAAAAGTCCAAAGAAAGACACCAAATAATGCCTGTAGAACTGAATTAGGACGATATCCAATCGTTCCAAATTCAAAAGAGAGCCCTAAAATTGTATAACCACCTTAAGGAAAGCGACAGCAACACACTCTACAACAAGGCTCTTACTCACAGAGAGTTACACCCAGAAAAGTGTCCCCTTAGCCAGCTTGTCCTGGGAATCTGTCCAACACACATCAATCAACACATCAGGCAAAACTAAATTATAAGAAAACAATTGGAAAATTATTTGGCACCTTGGAAAGAGTCCACCAAAAACCAGAGTAAATTGGCGTGCTATTTGTCCCTTAAAAGAGATTACACCGTGGCAGAATACCTGACCACCGTGACCGACCCAAAACTGAGGAAATCCTTGACCAGATACAGACTCAGCAAACACAGCCTGGCCATCGAGAAGGGACGCCACAGACAGACCTGGCTCCCAAGAGAAGACAGACACTGCTCCCACTGCACTTTCTGACTTCCTGCCAGTCACACGAAGACATTAGGAATACACACTTCCCACAGATTACAAAGGCATGCATGGACTTCAAAGACACTCCAGATGCTCACAAACTGCCATACCTGTTGGGAGAAATACAAGAATGTGCGAGCGCAGCCGCACAATTCGTCACCTGTTGTGATGAGAGAAGGACCTCAAACTCCGGATAGACTCATCCCCCTGTACTCACTTTGCACACAATAATTGCACTAGTCCTCCGTAATGTAAATACTGTGTATTTAGAGTGTATTTTTAACTTATTCGTTAAAACGGGATACTGTAATTTTTGTATTTTTTATAATATCGCACATTTTACTTTTTAAAGTACTTTTATAGTATAACATTTGATATGTATAGATGTTTTTGTATTTAAAGGTTCACACTTATTATTATTATTATTTTTATTATTATTATATCTACCTTACCTTTTTGCTTTTGATTTAATAACGCTGTTTATTTTATTGTTCCCCTGCTTTGGCAATGCAAATGTATATTTCTCATGCCAATAAAGCTTTTTAGAATTGCATTGAATTGAGAGAGAGAGAGAGAGAGAGAGAGAGAGAGAGAGAGAGAGAGAGAGAGAGAGAGAGAGAGAGAGAGAGAGAGAGAGAGAGAGAGAGAGAGAAGAGAGAGAGAGAAGAGAGAGAGAGAGAGAGAGAGAGAGAGAGAGAGAGAGAGAGAGAGGAGAAACAGGAGAGGCAAATAAACAGTGAGACTGAAGAGGTAAATGATAACATCTTAGGTTAACAGTCACTGTAATATGTGTCACCATAACTAATCTTTTGTTTTGTATGCTATTCTCACTTTGCAGGTGACACAAAATAGACCACAATGCCATGTCCAACCCCCTGCTGTGACCTACTGGAACCCTTAGGTAAATAAATAATTGCGTGTTGCAAGAAAGAAGGATAGTGACTTTTGTTCATCCCCTGTATGGAGTATCTCATTATGCGATATAAGGTACATTAGACTGGTAGATTCAGGGCGCCCCAGATTACTGTTCGTCTGGAGCCCCCAAAGAGCTAAGATCGCCACTGTGTAGGAGATAAATGGTTAAAGGGCATTGGGGAATTTACAATATTGGCATAAAATGTGTTTTCCTGGTAATTGAAAGTTTTCATATGAAAAAATTTAAGGAGTTTGAGGAAAGGTTATTGGAGTCAAAAAAATAAAAATAAAAGTGCTACAATTTGTTGGCATGCATTTCATTGGTGATGAGAGAGAGGGGGTCAGGAATAGAAAACAAAAGCCGTTTGGGAAAGAGAGTGTTGAGAGTGTAGTAGTACACTGAGACACGCTGAGATTATGGATCCTGGAGCCTGGACTTCATCATCGGGGGGGTGCACCTTCGTCATATGACAACCCCCTGGCCATCAACCCAACAATGAAATCTGGATTTAATGCTAGTAACCTCCCTGTACACACACACACACACACACACACACACACACACAATCATGGCAGAACCAGACCCAAAACGTCCTCCGGTGTGGGGGAGAGAGATGCGGCCAGAATCGATCAAAATGAAGGCCAGACCCGGAGCCCTTCTGAAGAATGAGATGCCGGATGTGAGAATCACACTGTCCAGTTGTATCATTGTACTTCCTTTGTTGTTGATATTTAAACCACCCGCTGTTGATAGATAGAGGAGAAACAAGCTCAATGGTAACTGGCCCTGAATGACCTTTAAGTATAACAACGGTGAGCCGAAGTGGCAGTACACTGTCAATCCCACCGGAAAGAGGAGGGCAAAAATATTATTCACTTTTTCCATTCTTAGCACGGTAGTGTGTGATACATATTTCCTATCCCCTTATTGGTTGGCTAGATAATCCCCCCATGTCCTGAGCATTAAGATACAATATTAGTGCCTGTACGCTAACCCCTGCATAAAGCTTCGACCTAGACTCAATGCTGCTTATTGGTGCCCGCCCAACAATTACAGTGTTAAAACCAGACCCTAACCCTAACCCTGATCACAAAGGATAGGTGCTTATGTAAGCGCTGCCAAGATGGCCGCCCCGACGCCAACAGAAACCACCGACAATGACCACACGACCAGCTCACAATGACAGCTCGTTAAACATAATTTCTGGAACCCAGTGCCTAAGAAGGATAACACCATAATTAGATTGATGCGTTGCACGGCAAACAACCTTAACAGGATGAACTTCCGGACTGTGTATGCATGTTGCTAACAGTGCTGATTGCCCCGGTGGCAGCAGGTAGCAGCCATACCTCTGGAACATAACTAGCCAGAGTGATTACATGAATATGATATGACTGTATTGTCCATGATGCTTGTTCACTTGCAGGTCACTTAAGGGGAATTTCCACCGTTATGTCGACGGTGGAGGGCCAAGGGCCTGGGGGTTCAATTGCACATGCGGTTTTACTTCCTGCTTTGTCGTCCCACTTATTTGCGTCGTCTTTCTCTACTGAATATATCACAAATTGGTCCGACAGTTATCTTCAGATTGATGCATGTGCCTGTTTATGGGAAATTATATAATTTGTGAATAAGGCCAATATACATCTGTTATAACTGTTTTAAGTTATTATAGATAACCAAAAGGGGGGATGTAATGCAAAACTCCTATTTTGAATTGCATTATACTTCTAAGCTTTTCCCAGCAACACACGGTTGTAAGAACACAAGGATAGCATGTTCAATGTCCATCATTTTCTTCTACCGTTATCTCGCTAACGAGCATATCTTGCTATCCTTGAAGAATGAAGTATCCTGCAAAGACGTGAAACCAGGTAGAGAACCACTTTAACCCCATGATCTGTTCTCAGTCTGCTCAAGAGGAGTCTCTTGTATACATAGATTAAATACTCTTCTAAGAGTCACGAATACTGTGTCCTACATCCTACGCCCTTTCATCATTACTTTTCCTTGACCTCAAGGGAGAACGTCATGAGTTCACAGAGAGATGTGAAGGATTATTCTGGATAAGGACTGAGGACAGACCACTGCTTAACAAAGCAAATACGACTGCATCTATGCTAGGTGCTACGTCACTATGGCTGCTAGGCTACGTCATTATCGATGTGGCTTTGCTGTTGTGAAACTATGACGTGTAGTTTTATGCTTGGTTTGCCTGGACCACCTTGTAAAATGTGTTACTACATAACCAAAGTTGGACTTCTAATAAATAAGGGATATGCTGTCGCAAATGTGAACTGAAATGGTTATCACATTCAGAATGGTAGCTCACACCCACCCTCCCGTCAACTCATATTTAAGATATGTTGTCTGTTTTTTTATCATGTCGGATCAACTGGTGCATTGCTTTCAAAGTTTGCTACCGCAAGGAATTGTGGCATCATATCCTTTACTTTTGTAAAGGTTGGACCAATTCTCCCAATGCTAAAGAAGATAAGAAAGGAAGCATGGAAGCGCCTTTCCTCAACCAGCTCTCACCATGGATGCCCCTTAGATTCTTCCAGGTCGGTTCCCTCAGTGAGGAACCCTCCTAATTGAAAAGGACTCTCCGACCAGGGCCAAGGACCAGAGAGAGTCAGCGGGGGCACCAGCGAGGACTGATGTCCTGCGTGTGTGTATGTGTGTGTGTGTGTGTGCGTGCGTGCGTGCGTGCGTGCGTGCGTGCGTGCTGTGTCGTGGTGTGCTGTGTGTGCGTGCGTGCGTGTGTGCGTGCGTGCGTGCGTGCGTGCGTGCGTGCGTGCGTGCGTGCGTGCGTGCGTGCGTGCGTGAGTGCGTGCGTGCGTGTGTGTGTGTTCAGTGTCACTCTCTTTGCTGTTTCAACCTCAATTAAGCCGATAATCGCATAGATTGCTTAACAATTACTTGTAATGAAGATTTCATTGTTTCTTCAAACATCTTCAACCAACCTGTTTAAAGACACGTATGTCTTGTGTTCTAAAGATATGTATTCTGGGAACCCATTTCCCCGCCAATGTCATGCTGCCAAACTCTCCCTTTTTTAAGTTTTACATTCAACTGTTCTCACCTTGACGTCCTTATTGACCCCTTTACCAAGTTCAAGTAGGAGGGGCATAACATCCCAGCCATAACAACAAATAATTTAAATCTTCACGTTTGTGAAGTAAAAAGAAAAGTGATGTTATTTTTACAATGTTCTACCGCCGCACAAACCGATCTTTTGTATCCCAGTTAAATCAAAGCCGAGCCGAGATTTTGAGGACGCTTTGAAATAAGCGGTACTTTGGGCAGCTGGCTCCAGCGGCGGTAATCGCTGGTGCTCTTCAGCGGTCAGTCATTCTCCACGGGCCCCACGAGTGCCACTTCCTCAAGGGATGGCGCGTTCGCTTCATTAGCACCAAGAGGATCTTCTAAAAAATGTCATTGTGTGGCGCCCCGACCGACACCACCACCATCACCACCTCCGCTAACATCACCAACACCAGCGGTAACCCCAACACAGCCACCATCGCCACCACCACCTCCTCCACCACCACCACCACCACCACCACCCACCACCACCACCTCCTCCCTCACCACCATCTCCACCACCACCACCACCTCCGCCAAAACCATCACCACCACCACCAGCGGTACCCCCTACTCCTCCAACACCACCACCACTACCAACACCACCTTCATCACCACCACCACCACCATCTCCAACACCACCTCCGCCACCACCACCACTAACACCAAAACCGCCACCACCACCACCTCCACCACCACCAGCACTACCACCGCATCCCACTCCCCCGCGCGGAGCCCAGCAGCAGGCTGAATGTCTGCCTGGAGGGCCACTCCACCTCCTCCAAACTTACACCCTCCATTGTTTTGCAGGTGGGGTGAGGGGGGGTGTTAGGGGGGGTTGGGCTCTCGGGGGCCCCGGTGTGGAGCCCGGAGTGTTGGAGTGTTTGTAGGGGGGGTAAGAGGGACGGGCGGCGGCACAAGTGGCCCCTTCTTCCTATAGGGGCCCCCGGCGGACGGAGGAATTCCTAATAGGCGGTAATTGAAAATGAGCACTTGGGAACAGTCGAGGGCCCCCGCTGGCACAATCATACACTAGAGAGACAGAGGGAGAGAGAGGCTGAGGCACAGCCTCAGAGAGAGAAAGAGAGAGAGAGAGAGAGAGAGAGAGAGAGAGAGAGAGAGAGAGAGAGAGAGAGAGAGAGAGAGAGAGAGAGAGAGAGAGAGAGAGAGAGAGAGAGAGAGAGAGAGACACACACACACACACACACACACCAGAGTGAGAGAGTGAGAGAAAGAGAGAGAGAGAGAGAGTTAGAGTGAGAGACACCAGAGAGACAGCGAGAGACCAGAGACCAGAGAGAGAGACACCAGGAATAGAGTGAGAACACACTCCTGCGTTCACACAATGAAAGGCCAAAAGGGTCCCAACTACGGCTCATTCTCAGCGTGTATTGATTTAAATAGACGTAAAATTCAGCGCTTAAGCATTCATAGTGCCGCATTTGGCATTCAATTTTAATACGCCGTTAACTGTGTTGTTTTAGTGAAAAAAAATGCAGTCTTTTACAGAGCTTCTTTCTCAACTCTAAAATGGCGTAAAAGACAGCGTTTTCGTCCACTGAAACTGTGTTTTACGCAGCGTAAACGATTCAGGGCCAACATAACACATCGGAAAGAGTGCTATAAAACCAACTCTAAGGCTAACCATTATTTAAACGTAGCTTAGCAAGGTTACCTCGCTCCTCTGTCAGTTTGTTCTCCAGCCCTTCTCTCCCTTTCCTTTTCTCATCGCCTTTCCTTTCCATCTGTATTTTTTTAAAATATTTTTTATTTTCTTCCCCCCCTCCCTCATTCCTCTATTTCTATAGAAACTCCCTTTCACTGTCTATCTATTTCACATTGTTTGCTGTGTGTGTGTGCGTGTGTGCGCACGTGCGTGTGTCTCTTCCCTTATTTTAAAACATGTACGTGTGTTTACATGCATGTGTGTTTACGCACGTGCGTGTGTGCGTGCGAAGGGGAGGTTGTGGTGAGAGGGAACAACTTTATCGTCAGCAAGTTCGGAGCGATTCAACAAATCCCTCTTTTCGGCTATTCAGCGACAGGACAGAAGGATGTTCTCGCCTTGTCTGCGCGGATAAATTGCGGGCGCCGCCGCACGGCGACCATGTGCCGCAGTCAGCGGAACATTGTGTCATGGCGCAGGGAGAATGAGAGACGAGCGAATAGACGCGCATTACAGATAGGCCTACTACAGTTTTCGCACGTGCGTTGCGCGCGCTCAACCTCTAATTGTATTAAACCCATAGCAATAATGAGGAAACCCTAGCCGATAATGTTATAAATTTTTGAGCGCATAATATAACAACATTTTGCCTATAATTTTACAATTTATAACATTTGTTCACCACAAATGACTCTTAGAATTTTAATACTTTTTAACCATTCAGCGAACAAAAGGCAACAGGCAGATTATCATTCAGGGGGCCACTCAATGACATGTAGAACCGTCATCAACACGCCAACTGAAGTGGTGTGAGAAATACAGACTTTCTACATTCGCAAATAAGGTAATTTACATTTCCTACAGAGAAAATACCACTTCAGGGGTAGTATTATTCAGGAGATTTTCAGGGTACATATGCCATGATATGTTGTTCATACATACGGCCCATCAGAAGAATATCAGGATTTACAGATGTGCCTGAAAGCAGCTATTGTGTGAGCATTTGATTACATTATAAAATTGGTAAATTTATGGTAACAGGGGTAATTGTTCAATGGAAACTGTAGTAGCCTATACTATGCACGCAAATCAATTATTAAATAGCTTTTACTGTCATTCAGGGCTGAAAAGTGTATTGACATTTGAATGTGCAAGGCAATTACTATTGGTTAGTTGAAAAATAATAATCATCATTGTGTTTTAACATCTCGTGTCCTGGCCAAGACAGGCAGCAGTAGCCTACAGTCACACATAGCATACACACCAAACATAAGAAAAATAAAACAACAATAAACAGTCCACACGGGGGAGGGGAGGATATCAATATCGCAAGAAATTTTGGGAGGCTCAAGGAGGAGAGTAATTACATTTGAGCAACAAAGGGCAGTCTTGTGGTGGACTCTATAGGCATAATTCACCATACTGTGTTATTGATATGTTTTCGTTCTGCGTTACAGGGACACTGTCTCTTTAAGATCACATGACTTCTGTGTTGATATGCCAGTCGGTACGATGTTTGAATTTAACTGTTTTTTTAAATGACAGAATGAACGACCCGCCGTTTCTTGTCGAGGTGAGAAATTGTCTCTTCCCTTATTTTATCGCAATTTATACAGTAGACATAACGTATTACCTGGCAAAGTTTGTCAACGTGTTTAAAAACATAATGTCTTACCTGGGCGAGTGTCGCTTCGGTGTGTGCGCGTGCGTGTGTTCTTACCTGCGCGTGTGTGTGTGTGTGTGTGTGTGTGTGTGTGTGTGTGTGTGTGTGTGTGTGTGTGTGTGTGTGTGCGCGTGCGAGCGTGCGTGCGTGCGTGTGTGCGAGCGTGCGTGCGTGCGTGCGTGCGTGTGTGCGTGTGTGTGTGTGTGCGTGTGTGTGTGTGTGTGTGTGTGTGTGTGTGTGTGTGTGTGTGTGTGTGTGTGTGCGAGCGTGTGTGCGCTTCCGTGTATGTGTCGCTGCCTTTAGGCCCATTCACACCCTACGGTAAATACGGATACGGACCGTTTCGTCCGGTCCCGGAGGTGTTTCGTCCGTCAATGGGTCCGTCGCCTCTGAGCTTACGAATCCGGAGTGCTCCGGGAGAAACGGAGCAATACCACCGGAAATCGAGGCGGCAGTATAGAGTCAAAAGTAAGACCATTCGCGAAAATATATAGAGTGGTATAATATCTGATATGTATACATATTGTATTCAACGTTTAATACTTATATTATACTGTGCGTTTCCGTGTATGTTCGTGCGCATTTGCTTGATTGCGTGATATGCGTTCGCGCTTGGCACATGCGCACTTGAGTACCGGTAACTTCAATAACTGGTGCGACAGGTCTGCTATTATAGTAGGAAGATATTCACCTTATTGTGGTCCACGAGCTGACGGGAACGGGAACCCATGTCCTGCACGGCAAACAGCCTTGATGGTGGAGAGCATTGTGATTCGACAGGCAGTAAGGAAATGACGGAGGAAGCAATGAAAGTGATAATGAATGTAATCGTGAAAGAAATAGTCAAAGTAGTAGTGGAAGAATTAATGAAGGAAACAACTGTTGACAAGATTGAAATGAATGAAAGATGAAAGGAAATGAAAAAAATATTCAAGTAAAGTCAACTTGATTTATGTGGCACATTTCACGCACATGACACTCAATGTGCTTCACAAAAAACACAACATAAAACCGGATTTCAAAGACTTTAGGAATGGAATTTAACAATTTGATATAAAAGAATCCTTAAAAGTCATATGAAAACAGAATTGAAATGTAGCCTCAGTATATTTTATTTAAATCAAAAAATACGTTTCAAAGTGCATTGTTGTTTAGTATAGCAGAAAGTACTTATCCTTGATCTAAATATGGTGGTATCATAGCTAAAAAGTTTAGGGATTTATAGGTGAGCAGCAGTATTTTCAAAACTTTACTTTGACGTACCGGGGGCCAATGCAGGGGATTTTGAATTGGTCTAATTTGTTCATATTGTTTGGTCTTTGCTTCCAGCTGCATTCTGAACAAGCTGCCTCAGAGCTGTTTTTAGAAAACCTGCAAAGAGACCATTAATCTAAACGTAGTAAAGACATGAACAAGGTTTTCTAAGTCTTGTTTGGACATGAATCCTCTTAGTCTTGAAATATCTTTCAAGTTATTATCAAGATTTTATCACTGTCTTGGTGTGGCTGTTTGAAATTTAAACCTGAAACCATAATAACACCACGATTTCTGACTTGTTTTTCATTATTTGAAAAAGCCTGCAACTCGAGTTGCAGGCTGACTTTCCAAAACAATTATATAATTTTTTTCCCTATTTGGAGGAAATTTTGGCGCATCCAGTATTTGACCTAGTCAACACACTGGCACGACATATCTACAGGACGGTAATCAGCTAGTGATAGGGCAATATCGATTTGTTTGTCGCCCGCATAGCAATGGTAAGCAATGTTTTTATTATGCATAATTAACCTACTGGGAGCATGGAGAGGTTGAATAAAGATGGAACTAAGATTGATCCAAGGACCTAGGTTGACTCTCCACGTCACGGCAGTTAGTTAGTTAGTTAGTTCAGATACATTGTTCCCAATGGAGACGAAGTAGTTCCTGTTTTGTAGATATTATCTGAACCACGTTAAGACTGTGCCAGAAAGCCCAACTCAAGTATCCAATTTGTCCAAAAGTATTGAGTGGTCAACAGTGGTGAATGCAGCCCTGAGGTTCAGCAGCATCCATATTCAAATGTTGCCTGAGTCTTTGTTAAAAAGAAAATCATTTACAATAATCATCATCATTTACATTTACATAAGAGCAGTGTCGGTGCTACGGTGGGGTCGAAATTCTGATTGGAAGCTGTCATTGAAGCCGGTGGATCCCAAGAAATCATTAAGTCTGCCCGAGGACAACTTTCTCTATGAGTTTACTCGTGAAGTGTAGATTTGATATTGGTCTGTCGTTGTCAATGAAAGAAGCCTCCAGGCTCTGGGATTTTTAAAAGGGGCTTAGTAACTGCCTTTTTCCAAGGCTTTTGGAAAGTTGCCAGATTGGAGAGAGCTGTTAACTATTTGCAGTATGTCTTGTAGCAGGCAGTCAATGACATTGTTAAATTGGTAGATAAAGCATCAAGGCAGCAGGAGGATGGCTTAAGTTGTGGCACAGTTTCCACAAGAGTTTTGTAGTCTAGGGCAATAAATTGTGTCCTCAGTGCTACACTACTTTTAAATAAACATGTTGGGGATCCAATCATTATGTTGAAACAGAAATATTGATGGCGTATTGATGGCATGCAGGAGATCTCTCCCTGAGTGTTTGTGTGTGTGTGTGTGTGTGTGTGTGTGTGTGTGTGTGTGTGTGTGTGTGGGGTGATGGCTGGTTCAACCTGTGCACAT
>OLKM01001874.1:0-7500 GCA_900291075.1 Melanogrammus aeglefinus
GGGAGTAGGGGGAGTAAGGGGCGGTGGGGGAGTAGGGGAGTTAGGGGGGAGTAGGGGGCGGTGGGGGAGTAGGGGAGTAGGGGGGAGTAGGGGCGGTGGGGAGTAAGGGGGCAGGTTGTGGTGAGCGGGGTGGAGAGAGAGAGGGAGGAGACAGCAGGAGGGGGACAGGAGGGGGACAGGAGGGGGACAGGAGGGGGGACAGGAGGGGGGACAGGAGGGCTGATATAGGAGAGGGAGGTCGAGGGGGGGGCAGAAGAGACCCAGCAGCTCTCATGTGGTCCCTTTCCCTTGACTGACGAGCTGCAATCACACAGCCAGATACACACACACACACACACACACACACACACACACACACACACACACACACACACACACACACACACACAGCCAGAATACAAACACACAAACACACACACACACACACACACACACAGCACAGACACACACACAACACACACACACACACACACACACACACACACACACACACAGCCAGATACAAACACACAAACACACACACGCACACACACACACACACACACGTGTACATGACATTAGCTAAAAGCCATAGCATGTACAGTGCTGCTGTGCATGCCGTGGGGCGGCTCCAGCTGCCATGGGGTACAGTGACGCCTCATCTGGCATCACATTACGCCACGATGCCTGAAGGGCTTCAGACTGTGGACCAAGGCACCCAACCAACCCACTGATGTTATCGTGGCTTAGTGAATGCAACATTTTAGTTAAAAAGCGTACATTTACACTTTTTTGCTGCAGCCATAATATGGTGAAAAATTATATATTTCCACAATATGTAAGGAAAAGTGTGTCACGTTTGTGTGTGTGCGTGTGTGTGTTGCATGCGTGCGCGTGTGCGCGCGTGTTTGCGTGTGTGTGGTGTGTGCGTGTGTGTGTGTGTGTGAGTGTGTGAGTGTGTGCGTGTGTGTGAGTGTGTGCGTGTGTGTGTGTGTACGTGTGCGTGCGTGTGCGTACGTGCCTGTGTGTCTGTTGAGCTATTGCTGTGAGTTTTCTCTCAGTCTTGGCTGCAGTAGAGTTAGCCTGGCTGTAGTTGGGCTTGGTCCATGTGTGACCCCCTGGACCCCCTGGACCCCCTGGTTGGCCCGTGCCCTGATCAATGACCCCTGACGGTAAACTGGGCAGCCAGGGCTGGGCGTTCTCTCCAAGGCGAGGCAGTGGCGGCTGAATGCACGCTGACAGCAGTTCATCTTCAACCAACAATACTCAATGTTTGAACAATTTCAGCCCCACAATTTTTTTTCCTATAAAAACTGAAACACATGTTTGATGTAAGGAATTCAAAAGCATATTCAAGAATAGATATGCATTCAACCAACATCATACATACAAATCGTGAACTTATGTTTCATATGCGTTTATCCATCTGCTTCATCAAATAAGCAGTGCAAATGGCAACATGTTGCTGTGCACGTGAGGTAGAATCATACAAGGCCACACCTTCATCATCTGATGGCTTAATCAGGCTTGGTTGATTAGTCTCCCTGAGAAATATTGTGCCTGCGGCCAGACACAGCGAATAATTGAAATATCTCTGAATTTAGATGTCTACCTGGGCAATTACTCCTCCGAAAGCTGATTAAAATGTCTATCTGAGCAAGAGGGAGGCAGCCGCGCGCACGCGTGCGCGCGCGTGCGTGCGTGCGTGCGCGCGTGCGTGCGTGCGTGCGTGCGTGTGTGTGTGTGTGTGTGTGTGTGTGTGTGTGTGTGTGTGCCCGTGTCTGCGTGAGTGCCTGTGTGTGTATGTTTGCCCCTGTGTGCGTGTGTGTGTCTGTGCATGTGGGTGTGTACCTCTTTGAAGAACTCATGGAGGAGGTCAATGACAAATTATGCTCTAAATTGGCTAGCGTGGTTTCAATTAGTTAAGTGAAGGAAAGATCCATTTGCCTAGATTATTAGCACTTGAGGGCATTTATTCAATACGGCGATGAAGAACAGAACATCTGATAAATTCAACCGAGGCAAAAGAGTTCCTCAAGAAAGATTACAACAACAAAGAGGTGTCATAAACCCCAAGCCATCACAATTAAGAGATTGAAGTCCCCTAAATAAGGTTTCATTTTTCCTCTGTTGGAAATGAGAGACATTTACTCTCTATGTCCAATGGTTATGTAAGCAGTCAAAATATATGATGAAAAGGTGACTGTAAGAGTCTATAGCACGCAACCAAACAATATATACTTATGGATGAGTTTATTCTTGCAATGTACGTTTAGACCTGAAGAGGGCAGCAGAGGGACAGGAATTCATCTGGTCCTGTCCCTCTCTGCTACCCTTCGTTTAGATTCAGCTCCAGAGGCCAGCTGTGGGAGGGTTCTGAAAGATCAGCAGTCATTATCAAACTAGCATCCACACACAACCATATTCATGGCACGCACACAAACACGCACACACGCAGGCTTGTACGCTCACACATACAAACACACACACACACGCACGCACGCATTAGCACACGCACACGCACAAGCACACGCACACAACTAAATATACTGCTGTCAAGAGATATGCCAATGGCTGTCAATTCATAATGTCCGGTCACTAATGTGTGTTTGTGTCACTGTGTGTATGAATATGATAAATTTGTACATTCGGTAGTTGCTAAAAATAACCTGACCACCTCATTTTAGATCACATTTGATTAATAAATTGCTACATTACTGCGTATACTGCAAACACCACATTCCAACACAGACACAAACAGGTTTCTGGATTCTGAATATATGTATTGGATCGGTGTGTGTGTGTCTTTGTTCGTTGTTTTTTTTCTGGTTCTTTGCGCTATATCTTACAGAAAATCAACAAAGAATGTCTGGCTCCCCAAACTGAGACGGAGAAAAGTGATTGCTGTCTCATACTTACATAGATGACTGGTCCTCATAAGAGACAGAGAGAGACAGAGACAGAGACAGAGACAGAGAGAGAGAGAGGAGAGAGAGAGAGAGAGAGAGAGAGAGAGAGAGAGAGAGAGAGAGAGAGACAGAGACAGAGAGAGAGAGAGAGAGAGAGAGAGAGAGAGAGAGAGAGAGAGACAGAGAGAGAGAGAGAGAGAGAGAGAGAGAGAGAGAGAGAGAGAGAGAGAGAGAGAGAGAGAGACAGAGAGACAGAGACAGAGACAGAGAGAGGGAGAGAGAGAGAGAGAGAGAGAGAGAGAGAGAGAGAGAGACAGAGAGAGAGAGAGAGAGAGAGAGAGAGAGAGAGAGAGAGAGAGAGAGACAGAGAGAGGAGAGAGAGAGAGAGACAGAGAGAGACAGAGACAGAGACAGAGACAGAGAGAGAGAGAGAGAGACAGAGAGAGAGACAGAGACAGAGACAGAGGGGGGGGGGGGGGTCAGACAGACTCAGGGACCGAGGCACAAGGGAGAGAAAGTCAAGGACAACAGAACGTCCGTCTCTAGACTGACTCCTGGGGATGAGTTTCTCAAAGCCCTCCATGGGCAGCCCAGTCACTTGTTGCCCACTCCCCCAGCTGCAGACCGATGAGTCGGAGGCCGTTATCACTCAAACTCTTCTGTGCCCTTTCAAAACCTCCTCCAGCAGAATAGGTTCATGACTTATAGATTGGCGGTTTAATACCTCTTTATACTTCCTTGTATTATATAAAGCCCATCTGGCCGGGCGCCTCCGCCTGAGGCCGAGGGCAACAGCTCCACCAAATAGATATATACATAGATACAGTATATATCTATAGATATAGATATATATATGTATATACAGTATATATGATGGAGAACTGGGGCGTAGCGAGCCATTAGAATCCAACAGCCTGTTCCTAGGCTGTTGGATTAGCCGTTCTCTAATGTATGGAGCGACCCATCTCACTACGCGCAGAAACATTACAAATAATACACAGTCTGTCACAGGGCAATTACAATGATGCTAGAATAATGTGCGTGGTGTGTGTGTGTGTGTGTGTGTGTGTGTGTGTGTGTGTGTGTGTGTGTGTGTGTGTGTGTGTGTGTGTGTGTGTGTGTGTGTGTGTGTGTGTGTGTGTGTGTGTGTGTGTGTGTGTGTGTGTGTGTGTGTGTGTGTGTATGTCTCTCTAGGTAACTTATCGTGCAAATGAGTAAATTTTACTATCTGCCTAATAATTACCTAGCACTCATAGCACTTTTTCCTCATCCTGTCATGTCCAAGACACACACACACACACACACACACACACACACACACACACACACACACACACACACACACACACACACACACACACACACACACACACACACACACACACACACACGGTGCACAAAGTGCAGATTTCCTGACAGCAATTGTTGCCAAATCTCATCTTAAGCAGCAAATGGCGGATGAGCAGCATGGGATACGGCAGGGGGATATTGTTCCATGATGGAGCCATCACTTACTGCCATAGAGCTATTACAGACCGTCCATTACCACAATAACATCACCTACATTACAGCCATTACCTTTCACTAGCCCTGGACACACACGCACTTGTGCGCACACACACACACACAAACTCACACACGCAACAAATACACAAAAATGTGCTCCCATACAAACACACTTGCTCGCACACAAACACTCTCTCTCTCTCTCTCTCTCTCTCTCTCTCTCTCTCTCTCTCTCTCTCTCTCTCTCTCTCTCTCTCTCTCTCTCTCTCTCTCTCTCTCTCCTCTCTCTCTCTCTCTCTCTCTCTCTCTCTCTCTCTCCCCTCCCTCTCTCACTCCCTCTCTCTCTCTCTCTCTCTCTCTCTCTCTCTCTCTCTCTCTCTCTCTCTCTCTCTCTCTCTCTCTCTCTCTCTCTCTCTAAACACTCTCTCTATCTCTCTCTCTCTCTCTCTCTCTCTCTCTCTCTCTCCCTCCCTCCCTCTCTCAAACACTCAGAAAAAACAGACTCACACACAATCAATCAACTGTGTGTTTTTACGTGCACACACACAATCACAGTTATATAAAGCAAAGAAAAGCACATTGAAGGTGACCCTTAGGATGTCACATTTCTAAAGACATTCAGGCCATTGGAGGACAGCAGCCATGTCATGAAGGGGATGAGTTAACAGATTTATGCATCAGTATATCTCATATATTTAAAAGCATCTCCTCAGTAGCGCACAATCAGTGCCAGCGCTGTATGTAGCATCAGCCCAACACAGACCAACATCACAGCACTGGGCAGGCTAAATGGATTGAATGAATACGGGCCCCTTCGCAACCCGACAACTCATCAAGTCCAGAGCCAAGTCCATCTTAGTAAAAAAAATCTAGCGCTGAGGGTGACTGTTGTGTCCGCTGGGGCTCAATGCCACTGCTAATGTTTAAAGCTAACATGGCATAGCTATAAATACTTCCCGCGCCACGCTCCGACAGCTCAGTCCTATTAGTCTGTGTTGATTGGCCGGCCTCACAGACCAACAGGTGGCACTGGGCTGATTTTCACAGACAGAGATGCTGGAGGGAGAGCGAGAGGGAGAAGGAGAGAGACAACCGCGTTGAGGACATGGCGTCATTGACGGAACTTCTAGAAGAGACTCTCTCATCGTTCCAATGAGACTTCTACTCCTAGATGACTAAAGACAATACACACAAAGCTTATTGAAAGAGTAACAAACAAGTGAAGGAGACGTGTTCAAAGCTATTTGTTTCTGGAAGAACATCCAGGAATACGGCGATATGCAGACCATATTTGATGTGTCTGTGTGTTTGTATGCGCTGTGTGCATACATACTCTAATACATACTCTAATGGATCTCATGCCCACTACTGGTCCATACCAGGACTGTGGTGAGGCCACAGCCAGGTATTGCTGTATATCGCTCAGCTCAGTTTCTATAAAGCCAACACCTGTTTGAGCTAAAGTGTCCATGGAAGAATTTGAAGGACGCTTTTAATGAATTCCAACACACACGAACACAGCCACAGCCACACACACACACACACACACACACACACACACACACACACACACACACACACACACACACACACACACACACACACACACACCAACTTACAGATGTGCACACACACACACACACACACACACACACACACACACACACACACACACACACACACACACACACACACACACACACACACACACACACACACACACACACACACACACACACACACACACAAAGCAGCTGTTGGATGACCGATAATAACATGCAGTGTGCCATTATGGATCTCTTTTAGCAGTAAATAAGTGATGAGCCGGGTTCCCACAAACACACACACACACCTTATAACCTTATAACTAGTTTTAAGTGCATATGTGTAAAACATAATTGAATACAGATATGATTATGTCGTCACTGTGTGATGGACTGCAGTCTATTATTGTTGAGGTGTGTGTGTGTGTGTGTGTGTGTGTGTGTGTGTGTGTGTGTGTGTGTGTGTGTGTGTGTGTGTGTGTGTGTGTGTGTGTGTGTGTGTGTGTGTGTGTGTGTGTGTGTGTGTGTGTGTGTGTGTGTGTGTGTGTGTGTGTTCGCACAGTGACAAGAGATGGGGGAATTAGGAGATGACATTGCTGTTGGCACACCTTGACTCCTGGGTAAAGTCCAGCAGGTGCATCAGGAACCTGGTGGGCTATCACCCTGTCCACTCCCCACACACAATACTCAAATAACCTGCCTCAGCAAAACTGATGTAGGACCCCCCCCCCCCCCCCCCAGGGGCAAGGACACACAGACATAGTCACCGCATTGACTGCTACCACCTGTCCAAGACAACAGAACAATAGCCTCTAAATTCAAATGGAAGTAAACTTGCATTATCTGGATATTGTCTGGATAAAATTGGAACATTAAAGTGCTTTTATCCGTTTACCTGTATGTGTTTACAGCCAGTCTTTGCTTCTCCAATATGGCAGACTTAAACATTAAATCCAAAGGTCAGTGCAGCGTTCATGAATGTACTTCCTATGAGTGCGGCCTTACACCCCCAGCTGGTGTTCAGATCCAAGATGGCCACTTGGTGAATACATCCAGTTAAGGTCTGGGGAAATGTAAAGGGGTCACCTTCTAATGACAGATGCAATGTTTGGCTCAAGAGGGGAGGCGGGGACCCAAACTCCCCAACTCATTTACGACTTGCCCTACAATTGTTGTGGTTGATGTCTTCTGTCAACGATACGATTTGTCTCCTGTCCTTTTTATACGGTCATACCGACGAGTCCTTAACGATGGAGCTGAGACTCAAACCTGAGTGAGATGGCAGCCGCCGAGAGCACTTAGACCCTCTACGCCCTGAGTTATTGATCCACGGATAATCACATACACACCCCGGGGGAGGGCCCTCACACACACAGCCAAAGTTACTTTGGCTGTGTGTGTGTGTGTGTGTGTGTGTGTGTGTGTGTGTGTGTGTGTGTGTGTGTGTGTGTGTGGTGTGTGTGTGTGTGTGTGTGCGTGCGTGCGTGTGTGTGTGTCTGTGTGTGTGCGCTACGGTGTGTCTGTGCCTGTTTGAGTTTGATGCCTGAGCGTGCATCGGCATT